>JAPMLY010000125.1:287500-326367 GCA_026401115.1 Tetraselmis chui
GTGGATGGCGGTGTGTGCGTGTGTGTGTGGTAGGGAGTTAGGGGGTGTCTGTGAGTGGTATTGTAAGTTAGAATGATTAGTATATAAATTTTCTTCTTTTTTGATTAGGTTTTGCTGTGTTTGTGAATACAGTTTTAAGGGTATGTCCTAGGAGTTTGCTCTCGTATCTGCAGGTGTGGGTATGTTTTCGACTATGGTTATCTATGAAGCTCTCTGCGTGTGTGCGGTGTGGAAGGGAGGAGGGAGAGAGTGACAAACGTAACAAGTGTGTTTGAGGGATTGTGTCAGTGCAGCAACAAAAAATTGACATTGCTCCCTTCCTCCGCCACCTTCGTTTTGTGGGGATCAGGCCGCGCTCCTTCACAGGCGCTCTCCCCGACGAAAAGGTCTTCACGGTGGTGTTCCCCGAACGGCCGGGCTCTCTCATGTACTTCCTGGACGTCTTCAAGGGCATCAACATCACCATGTTCCACTACCGCAAGTCGGGGAACACCAAAACCGAGGTCTGTTCCATCTGCCCTGACCTTTATCGCCGCCATTTTTTTCTAAAATAATGAGTGTGATTGTTTGCTGATTGCTCTTGGACCCCTTACCTCACCCTCCTCCTTCCTGCCCCCTTCCCCCCCCCTGTTGGTGCGTGCAGTTGCTGTTGGGGATGCAGGTAGCGGAGGAGCAGCGGGAGGCGTTTGAGGCGCAGGTGGAGGAGGTGACGGAAAATGGCTTTGATGTGCAGCTGTTGGATGAGAAAACGCAGGAGGTGTTCAACATGTTCATCAAATAGGGAGGCCACCTCCCTCCCTCACCGCAAGGCCATGAGATATCCTCACAACCCAAAAATGCGCCGACTTATTCATGCGGTTCCCTGTCTCCCCATTCCCCGCCCCATCCCTCGCACTATGCTCTTTCCGCTTTGGTAGAATGGATGCAGCTGTAACTAAGACCTACAATATACAACCGCAATGCAACCGGTAAGCACTTCATCTCTGCCATTCACGGCAGTATCCGACATGTGTGTGTGTGTGTGTGTGTGTGTGTGTGTGTGTGTGTGTGTGTGTGTGTGTGTGTGTGTATGACTATGTGTGAGTGTGCGCGCGTGTGTGTGTGTGTGTGTGTGTGGGAGCCCCTGCTCAACGCCCCCTTACACGCTTTATTTTCCTTACCTACGTCTCAACCAGTCCCAACTTATACTCGTTGCACAGATGATATCATAAGTATTAATTACATTGCATCACAGTTTGAGTCCCATACCCCACACCACATGACACGCTACCATAAGAAAGAACACCTTCCTATGGAGTCATGCCACCTTAGAATAATAGCAGTGGATGTAGGGGTGCCCATCGTAATAAAACAGGCGAGGCAGGTGTCATTCATGGCGGTAGGGAGGCTGCCCAAGTGGCGATAGCCTCGCTTGATTCCTCAGGGGCGTCGTCCTGTGGGCAGTGGCCCGCGAGCAGTGGGCAGTACAGCGCGTCCGGACGCAGGGTCATTATGAGCTCCGCCTTGTTGGGCGTCATCCAGGGGTCCCTCTCCCCCCACAGTAGCATCACTGACCCCTGAAACGACTGCAACAGCTCCGCCGGCTTCGACGTCGTCCGACCACCCGCCAGGCTGATCTGATAAAACGCCCCCAACGCACCCTTGTCTTTCGCCGCCATACCGATCGACCTCACAAGCTCCTCGTCCACCTCGTACTCATACACCTGTTGCAGGATCTGCTTTATGCGCACCTTCGTGAAATAGAATATGGCTCCTGCCGCGACTCGACCAAACGCCTCGGACACTCGTTCCCCTATCGTAGGCTCCACGCGCGTCTCGTCCCGCTGCGAGTCCGCCACAACACGCTGAGCGAGAGTTTTCCTCTCGGGGCCAGGCTCCGCGTCGGGAAGAAAGTTTCCTGCTGAATTGACTAAGCAGATGCCGCGGCAGAGGTGGTTTCCGATGGAGGCGGCGTAAAGTGCTGCCAGAGCACCGATTGAGTTTCCGGCGACCACAGCGCGATCGCTGGCCGAGGCGCCCGCGACCTGCGCTGCGAAATCGATAACTTGCTGGCCCCAGAGCTCCATGCTGTAATCCTCCTCCACCTTGGGGCTCCAGCCGTAGCCCAGCATGCAGAGCGCGTAAACGCGGAAGCCCTTCCGGGCGAGTGCGGGAATGGTGTAGCGCCAATGGTAGCTGTGCGCTCCGAAACCATGTACCAGCACGACGATGGGGCCGACATTTTGCTCACCGGCGCTGATGTAGTTGCAGGAGTGGCCATTCCAGTTCCAGCGCTGATTAAAGAGCAAACATCCATCAGGCGCGTCAGTTGTGGTATTCGGGTTCACAAATTCGCACTGGGTCGGGAGTTTAGAGCTGGTGCAGTGTCAGATTGTGCCAGTTACGTGAATTGGTGCTGAGGCCATAGTGAGCACAGTCAACCAGGTGTTCGTACGAACTCGTTCATACCTGCCAACCCTCTTCCTTTAGAGCAACGCGCTCGATACCTTTATCGTCCAGCTCGCATTCAGGTAGCCCTAACTCAGCATCGGAAATAGGTTGCGAAGTCGTCGCTGACGCGTGCGCAACGAAGGATCTCCACGCAGTTGCCCGGGCGGCAGGATTTAGTGGTCGTGGGAAGGCAACGCGTCGCAGTATGGGTTCTGAAATAGAAACACGGCGGGGATGGCGGGGCGTCAGCGGGCGCGGTAGTAATGAAAAGGTGGGTGCAGCCGTAAAGGATGACAGGAAAGTGGTCGCCATGCTGACTTATTGCAGGATCGCTCCCTGAATCAACAGTGCTGAGCCGGCAGTCTTGGTGCGTGCAGGAGTGCGAGCCACCAAGGCAGAAGGCAACTCTACGTATTTCCTCGCGAGTGTCGTAGAGCGCCACGCCGCTGACGACCTGTTTTCTGCTATACCCTGTGTACCGGTACGGGATAAAATTACAACTTTTATGGTCAGATTGATTCGAATCTAGAGATTTGCATATCCAATTTCCATGTGTACGGGACAGTGACACTGGTGCCTCGGGAGAATGGGTAGTACACGTACCACGTTTGTGGTACACGTACCACAGAAAATGCTCATTTTTGGAACCTCCAAACAGACTGTTGATTTAACCAATCTTTACAAAAATGGGTCGAAAAGGTGCATAAGGCCCTGTCAACTTATTCTTCAAAACATACAAGGTATCGACCGCGGCTATTCAACATGGCGACGATTCTGCCCCCATCTACCCCCCACGGTACCTCCGCTCGGCACGTCCGGATAGGCCAAAGGGTCTCGGCTCGTAGAGGCCCCATAGAGGACCTAAAGCCCGGCGCGAGGCGCCATCACCGTGCCCGGAAGTATGGCTTGGTTACTTCGTCGGTAGGGCCCAAGCTGTGGACCGTGCGGTGGGATGATGGTGCGGAAACTACCGAGCGGTCCACTCAACTCCGGGCAGAGCTGCCCACTGCCGGGCAAGAACTTGCTAGCTCACCTCCTCCCACGCATGGCGACGACCACATCAATCGAAGATTAGTTCCTCTTCACCCTCCCAACACCGTGACCGAATTTCCTGTGGAGCTGGAGCCTACCGACTCCGCGATGCGCGCCGCACCGACGGGGGGTACAGGTAGTGAAATGGCTGAAAATTTAAATTTTGAAAACCAGCCGACACCACCCACCGACGCATCTCCTTCTGCAAACGCGTCCGCGTCTCGACCTGTGACGTGCACTTTAACAACATCGACCCATACTACGGACCCTGACGCAGTGGAGGAGGAAGACCCTCAAGACCGACCCCAAGTAGCGCTAGATAGCGACGAGGAGGAGGGAGATGGCGATGGGCCCGACGAGCACTTACTTTTTGAGGCGGAAGCTACCCTCCGCCGACTGGTGGGAGCGACTGTAGAGAAGACGGCCGCCGGAGAGGAGACAACTGTTTGGACAGTCGTTCCTGCAGTGACAACAGACACTCGGAAAGAGCGGTCAACATACTTTCGTGAAAAGGGAGTCGGCCTTAAAGGCGGAATCCCGACGTCTAATGATGGCGACGTGGACCTGCTTAGTTTGTGGCTACACCTCTACCCCGGAAAAATCGAGGACGATCTACGCCGCATAAACGAAGAGGGCTTTAGAAAAAAGGCAGGTTGGAAGCTTGTCACCCAACACGAATGGGTAGTTTTTATTGGAATTATCTACGCAGCTCGACAGTTCAACCAAACTGGGAAGGGACTATGGACATGTGAGGCGACAGGAGTGAGGGAGGCACCTGATTTCGAACGCTTCATGAAGAGCTACCGCTTCACGACCATCCGCCAGATGGTCATGTACTCCAAAGCGGACATGTCCGCTTGTCAAGTTGACCCCTGGGCTATGTTTCGTCAAATGGTGTCAGACTTCAACGACAACAGGGCAGCTAAACTTCAAGCACGGATGACTCAGACACTAGATGAGTCGATGTCAAGCTACCAGCCGCGCAAGGACAAGCGAGGAGGCTTACCAAATATTTCTTTCATATTGCGAAGCCCAAGCCCTTGGGAACAGAGTTCAAGACGATGTGCGATGCAGACACAGGAGTAATGATGTGGGTTGAAGTGCAAGAGGGGAGGACATCTATGAGACAGAAGACATATAGTCGGGAGTTGGGAACAACATGCGCTACTGTCGTGCGGGCGATGGAGTCAACCGCCATCCAACCTGGGACAACTCTACTTGGCGACAGTTGGTTTGCGTCAGTGAAGGTGATAAGCAAATTAATGTGCAATGTGAATGACAGTAAATGCTTATGAGTAAGGAACTAAACCCTATGTGCACTTCTCCCCCCTCAGGCTGCGATACAAGCATCCAAGAGGGGGCACCATTTTATAGGTGTAGTGAAGACCAGCCACGCCCGCTTCCCCAAGCAATATTTAGAAGAACACTTGAAAGACAAGAGTGCTGGGAGCAGATTGGTACTTACCACCAAGTTGGAAGGGGTCGACCTCGTCGCTATGGGCTACAAGTACAACAAGCGGAGGGTCATCCACTTCATCGCCACCGCTGGAGCAGCCAACACCTTCGACGGAGACGACCCCTACATGCAACGATGGGCCGATGAGTATGGCAACGTTTGCTTTAGAGCTATTCCGCGACCAACCCTTGCTTCCGAGTATTTTTCACAAAGCCCACGTGTCGACAACCACAATCAGTCGCGCCAGCACGACCTCGCGCTAGAGGAGCTTTGGCAAACACAAGATTGCTGGTTCCGTCTATGGACAACTTTTATGGGCATTCACCTGGTCGACTGCTGGAAGTTGTGCCGCTTCCACCTCCCGTCCAACCACCACCTCAGCAAAGGCAGCGTCGTGGACTTCTCAGACAATTTGGCTGCTGCTTTGCTGAAGAACCGGCTGCCTCATGATATTGGTAGGCGGGTGCGAGACCGTCACTAAAGACAATAAAAAGATCCAAAGTACTACTTAAGTGCTACTGACATAAAAAAAATATAGGGGATGGGTCGGTAGCTCGGATGAGCAACGCCGACCGTCTTCGCTCCGGGCTTGGCCTCCCTATGAGCGATAGACTGGTGACCACAGGGCCCGTCGGACGACGGGCACCGATCACCTCTCCCCACCCGAGCCTCGCTCACCCAGGTCAGTGGATCCGTAGGCACATCAGACGGTACACACTCCAAGGCGCAGCTTTCACAAATTTGAATTCGGTTCACATGCCGGATTCCGCGCCGTCCGCTTCACAAACACCTCGCGTACTATGCTCAATACTACGACACCCCTACGAGTCCAATAGATTACAAAACGGACCTCCCCACGGAGCCGGCGCACCACCGCGCGCCCCTCCGAGCGTCCGGACGTCCACACCCGACGCCCGCAGAAAACAAACCCAGGTCCCATCAGGCCTGGTCGTGTGCCGCCAACACACGCTGACCACCTCAACTCCACATTCCACCCACATCCACAACTTCTTCACCACATACATCAAAAACTACCCATCGACTACCCTGCCTCTGTGAGGTGCTACTTTGGTTAGGCTAAGATGGCAACCTTAGACTAATAGTAGAACCTAATCTCTGGATCTAATTATACAGCGTAGAGAGAATTAGTAAGATTGTCTTAGGAACAGGGTTTCTTACAATCTGGGTGTGGCGTGATTCTATTCTGTACCGGTCTCTCACCTCTACCAGTAAGTCCCCGTCTTAAATATCCACACCTCAGGTGTTCTAGAAACAGCCTTAGAACCTGTAGCTTGTGCTGTCTGCTAACTAAACCAAACTATTATTGGTGATACAGATTATCTGAGATTATCTGTACCGTCTATCTAATCTTATCGCACAAGCTCTTAGAACTATCTAGAAAAGAACTATCTAGAAGAGATACTGCTAGTAACTCTGTACTGTCGAGGGAAAATACGGCGATACAGTTGTACTGCCGTGATGACAATAAAAGAGTCACTGAATATCGCTAAGATACAGGTACTATTTAGAGGAAATAAATAATGTCAGATACTAGCACTTAGCTAAATGGCTAGGATATGACACTCTCCCCTCCTTAAGCACCAGCGTCCTCGCTGTGCAGTACTCAGGGTCTTGGTTTCTTGGGGGTTCTTGCAGGCCAGCGATTGCGAAATCTGACAAAGTCAGGGGTGCCAGAAAATTCTCGATAAACATCCGTTCGAAGGAATTCGGAAAAGATGTTTAAGTGGTTGACTCCTCGCATGGGTTCCCAAGTGTCCTCGCTAGGTACGTTGAACGGTGCTGCCCAGCGGACCTTAAACAAAAGTCCCGTGCCATTGGAGTTAAAAGCCACGTCGAGTATTTTATCGACTTCAAATCGCTTCGCATCGTGCACAATCGGAATTGGCTGTGCACTGTTGGCCTGTTCTGGTTCTGAATTCCATTTCTCCAGTAAACTGGCGTGTACAACATCGTGAATCCGTACTCCAGGGGGTAGCTTAAGCCGAAATGCAACCGGGGAAACTTCCTCCGTAATGAGAAACGGTCCAATGTAGCGGTCGCGTAGTTTAGAACATGGCTGTTGTACAAACCGTAGATTTGTCGCCTTGAGCTTAACCTTGTCGCCAACTGTAAAAGGTACTGGTAACCGGTGCCGATTTGCAGCGTCTTGCATGTGTGCTTGGGCTGCTTTGACGCAGTCGTGGGCAAATCTGTGCATCTCGACCAGAATCTTCACTTGCTCCGGTAAAGTACGGCTAGGCTCGTTATCGTCAAATGTAGCCGTTGTTGGAGATGTCGGCTCAAATCCTAGCGTCGCCTTAAATGGAGACATAGTCGTTGACGTAGAAACCGCTGCGTTGATCGCGAACTCCACGTTGGTAAGGTGTTGAACCCAGTCGTCGTGCAAGGGGTGCACATAGCATCGTATGACTTGCTCCCATGTCTGGTTTACTCGCTCAGTTTGGCCATCTGTCTGGGGGTGATAGCTCGTAGAGATATTAAGCTTGGTGCCAACAGCCCTAAATAGGGTTTGCCAGAAGTCGCTCATAAACCGGGGATCTCGATCGGATATTAATTTCCGTGGTAAGCCAAAATGCCGAAAAACAGCGCGGTGCATAACTTTTGCTAATTGTTCCGCTGTAATCGTTTTCGTAATTGGCTCGACAATCGTCCGTTTCGTAAGCATACAGACGAATACCACCACAGCATCATACCCATCGCACTCAGGAAGGTCCGTAATCAGGTCAAGCGATACATGCTCAAAGGGCCTGGTCGGTACCTCATGCGATTGAAGGAGTCCATAAGACTTGTGTCGCGCTGCCTTGTTGCGTTGACAGGTAACGCAGCTGCGTACATAGTGTTGTACTGTCCGCTTCATGTTAGGCCACCAAAACGTCCGGGTTACTGCGGCCAATAGTCGAATAATACCAGGGTGTCCCGCGGTCGGTGCGTCGTGTAGTTCGTACAATACTCTTGATCGCAATGTAGAGACGTTCGGAACATACAGTCTTGTCCCGTAGGCGTACAAGAGTCCATTAGATTGACGTACCAGCCAGGTAGGCAGAGATTTCCGGGTAAGCAGATATTTGTCCGAATCATAAGCACTTTTGATTTCCGCATGAAGTCCAGAGTCAGGATGTAACCGGGATTCCAGGGAAAAAATCTGTGCGTGTAACTCGCATTCTGCTTCGTCGTTGGTCCAATCGCGTAATAGTTGCAGCTTCTGTAATGAGTCCTTCAGGTCAGGTCGGCGAGACAGAGCGTCTGCCTGGTTGACTGCTCCCTTCTTGTATACGATGTCCATCTGTCGCTGGTAAGGTGCTAAAACTTGAAGCCATCGCACCTGTCGGGTAGACAAATCGCGCTGCCGAAAGAAGTGTCGCAACGTGTCGTGGTCCGTAATTACTGTAAATCCCGCCGCGCCATCTAAGTAGCAACGGAACTTCAGTAGAGCGTCTCGAACTGCCAGTAGCTCTTGTTCGTGGACAGGATAGTGTACCTCATGCTTGTTCATCTTTCGAGCATGGTACGCAACAGGTTGTAATCCAATACCTTGGTCTTGTAATAGCACAGCTCCTACTGCAAATCCAGAAGCATCTGTGTACAGTGTGTACCTTGCATTAGGAGAAGTGTCAGGAATTACCAGTACTGGTGCACGTACCATCGCGTTTTTAATTTGCTCGAATGCTGACTCGGCTTGAGGAGTCCAGCGAAATTCCGGTGTCTTCTTGGTCAGGTCCGTTAATGGGGTTGCTAGGGTTGCGAATTGGTTGATAAACCTCCGGTAATATCCAGCAAGTCCCAGAAATCCACGTACTTCAGTCACAGATTTCGGTCGGGGCCAATTTTGTACTGCCTCAACCTTGTCGGGGTCCATTCGGATCTGTCCAGCTTCCACCACATGCCCAAGAAAATTGACGCTCGATCGTCCGAAGTAACACTTAGAGAGTTTGATATGCAACTGGTGTCGCTGCAACTCTCGTAACACGAGTCGAATATGCTCGAGGTGTTCGTCGGCCGTCTTACTGTAGATCAACACGTCGTCCAAATATACCACGTGTCGAGAGGCAATTGATGAAAGATGTTTCACTGCTGTACTTGGGCAGTAGATATTGTAAATGAACAAAGGAATTGTTAAAAGGTTCTGTCACCTCCCTCTACTGCACTGGGCTTAAATAGGTTTCAGCCCAGACTGGTTACGCCTGCAAGCTATGCTTACGTGTCAGGCGTTAGTGCTGTTCAACCGTCGTCATCTGCCTCGAGACGCGGCCTGCCTAGCATTGGGTTTCACGACGCGGCTCCTTCTGCATTGGAGAGCTCGTTCTGGCGCGTCATCTGGCTAGTTAGATTAATTATGCATATCTGTACGTACCGGGAGGTACTGGTCGTACTGTAGCATCAGCACCATTACAATATTGCAGTAGCGACGTACCCACGAGTATACGTCCGTCCTGTGGAAAAGCACGAATTGGAATTCGTAACGAGTACCTGTACAATGTCCTGCAATGTACTGTTGCAGGACTGTACTCGTCACACTCGTACCCTCCCCCTCTTGACAGATCAATGAGGTCGCCGCGAGGCAGACCTCCGTGGTTCTTGGCTCCTTTACTGAAGCAATTACTGGGACTCAGGAATGCGCGCTGGGTGAGCGTGCATAAAATCAATGTACGCCTGAGTCTTGGCGAACTTGCGCCATTGGGGCGTCTCCAAGAATTCTTGTAACGCAACTGTTCGATGCACCTCGTTCAATCGGTGCCAGACAGGTGGAATGTCGTCATCACTGAAATGCGTCATGAAGAGCAAATATTTGCCTCGTCGCCCAGGTAGCGACTTGATGCACACAGCAGAGATGTGTGAGATGTCAAACTCCTCGTCGTCTCCTTCAGGGACAGTCACCGGGACAGCTGGCCGTAGCAGAGCGGTAGAGCAGGGTCTTAAGTTGTTAACGTGGAACACAGGATGTAAGCGTACTGTCGCTGGAAGTTTTAATCTGTAACTGTGTTTCCCAATCTGCTCCTCCACTGAAAAAGGGCCAAGCTGTCTGTCTCTGAGTTTCCTGTTCGGCTGTCCTCGCAGAAAAAGATTTGCTGTGACGACTGACACCTTGTCTCCCTTAGCGAAGTGTGGCGCTGTAGACGGTTCTGTGCGCGCTTGCATCTCGTTCTTGTGTAGTTGTAACACTGAGCGTACCAAGCTGTGTACTTCCTGTAACAATCTCAACCGTTCTGTTGCGTCTTGCGAAAAAGGAATCGATGGTCGCATGCTGAAGAGCAGGTCAGGAGGCTCCTCAGGAGAAAAACCAAAGTTAGCCTCGAACGGCGTGTGCTCAATTCCAAGTGCACGCGAAGCGTTGTACGCAAACTCCACTTGCGGTAAAAGTGTCGACCAGTCAGAGCCATCATAGCAACAGAAGCAACGAAGAAGCTGCTGAAACGTGCTGTTCACGCGCTCTGTCAGTCCGTCTGTTTCTGGGTGTCGGCTGGTAGACATGTTTAGTCGCGTTCCAAGGCGTCTCCACAATGTCTGCCAGAAGGCGCTGACAAATTTCGGGTCGCGGTCACTGATCAGCACTCGGGGCAGTCCATGTAAACGGTAGACTCCCTGTAAAAACAAAGTTGCAGTTTCTTCGGCAGTAATCGACTCTGTGCATGGCAGAAAATGGGCCATTCGAGTTAGATGGTCTACTACAATCAGCACACTGTTAAAGCCGTTGCTCTCAGGCAAGTGTGTCAGGTAGTCAAGACCAACTGTGTGCCACGGTCTGGGTGGAACAGGTAACGGGTAAAGAGTCGCGGCCATCTGAGGTCGAATCTTCGCTCGTCGGCACACGACGCAGCGTTCACAAAAATCTTTCACATCTTGGCGGATTCGTTTCCACCAGAATCTGTCGAGTGCTTTAGCAAGAGTGCTAGCAACTCCTCTGTGACCGGCTGACGAACTTTCGTGCAGCTCTGCGATCAATCTCAGTCGGAGCTCAGAGTTCTGTGGAATACAGAGGCGATTGAGACGCCAAAAGTACCCGTCTCTGGCTTCTATCCGGCTGTCTCTTGTCCACTCACCATCGTCCCCATAAAACGAATCTCGTGAGAACCCCTCGCGAATGAGATCAGCGAACTCAGGGCTCAGCTGCAACGCGTCAACAGTCAGTGAATTTAACTGTGCGTCTTCAAACAGCAGCTGGGACTTCCGTCGTAATTCTCGATCTGACGGAACCTCGCCATCCCAAAATAAGGGTACTGTGGCCTGAGGTACGAAGTCTGGTCGCCGGCTTAACGGGTCAGCTTCGTTCAGAGCTCCCTTGCGATATGCAAGTGTCATCGAGCCCACAAACGGTTGCAAATCCCGCAGGTATCTTGCTTGCCGCTTGTTCAGCCTGTTGTTCGGTTGCCTGAGCAGGTGCCGCAGTGTGTCGTGGTCTGTTACGACAAGGAACTTAGAACAGCCTTCAAGATAGCACCTCCAATGCTTGACAGCTTCGCATACGGCCAAAGCTTCTAAGTCGTACGCAGAGTAAGTGTTACCACGCTCAGCTGGATTCAGCTTACGCGCCCAGTAAGAGACTGGTTGAAGACCGCCTCCTTGGTCTTGCAACAGGACTGCTGCAATCCCCACTGTGGAAGCATCTGTAGCTACGGTGAACGTCGCGTCCGAGCCGACCTCCGGAAGGATCAGGCATGGCGCGGAAATGAGCCGTAACTTGAGAGTCTCGAAGGCTTCCAAACAGGCAGGCGTCAGCGTAACCTTCTGTGGCTGGGACTTCCGCAGTAAGTCCGTCAATGGAGCCGTAAGGTCGCTAAAATGGTGTATGAATCTCGCATAGAAGTTGCAGAACTGTACGAAACTGCGAACCTCCTTCTGCGTCTTGGGCACTGGCCAGTCTGCAACGGCCTCGACTTTCTTTGTGGAAACCGAAATTTTTCCGGCTGACACAGTGTAGCCCAGATACTCCATTTCTTGCAATCCGAAGAAGCATTTCTTAAGGCGCAATTTCAGCCCTTCCTCCTTGAATCGCTGTAGCACTAGACGCAGGTGCTCCAGGTGCTCTTCCAGAGTTCGACTGTAGATACAGACGTCATCCAGGTAGACTGTCACGAACTTATGTAAAAAGTCGCGAAGTATGTCGTTCATCATCCTCTGAAATGTAGCTGGTGCATTACACAGGCCAAACGGCATGGCGACCCATTCCATTAAGCCATCAGGGGTCTGAAAAGCCGTCTTGTGAACGTCCTGATCACGCACTCGAACTTGCCAGAATCCAGAAGCGAGGTCGAGGTGTGTGTAAAAGTTCGCGTCCTTAAGTTCGTCCAGTGTGTCGTCCACACGCGGTAGCGGGTAAGCATCTTTACGCGTAACCTCGTTAAGACCGCGGTAGTCAATGCAAAGACGTAGCGAGCCATCAGCTTTTCGCACAAAAAGAATTGGCGAGCCGAATTCACTGTAGCTGGGGCGTATCAACCCAGCTTCCACTGCGTCTTTAAGCTGTCGATTAAGCTCAGCGCGCTCTGCGGGTGACAATCTGTTCAGACGTTGACGTCGCATCGGGCCAATTGTTTCAATGGGATGATCCCACTGTCGGCTTACAGGTGGAGAGTCGACAGGTCGCAGTAACTCCGGGAAGTCATCAAAGAGTAAAGACCGGAAGTTATCACGTTGTTCTGCTGTTAGTTCCTCTCCAGTGTGAAAGTCTGTCGTTTGTTCAGCGACTGACGTAAGTTCAATGACGTAAAAATCAGCATGACGTCCTCTGCTGCGGCGCGTCTTGCGCATGAGCTTCTGAACTTTCGTAGACGACAGGAGTAGACACTCAGGGCGTCGTTCCTCGAGTGTAGTCTCCACAGCTGTGCCGTCCATTAGTGTAAAAATTCTGGTTGTACCAAATTGTAAAGAGGCCTGTTCGTCATCAAGCCATGGTAAACCCAGGATTAAATCAGCTGTGCGTAAATCACGTAAGACATAAAAAGTCCGGTGAAACTCGTGTCGAGCCAGCTCAAAAGTGACGTCGCAGACTGTCGTAGAAGTCACTCGTTGTCCATTAGCGAGTCGAACTGGGGTTTTACTGGCAGACTTCCGAGTCTGTAAAGCAAAGCGTCGTACAAAGTCCTCTGACACAAAATCAAGTGTCGCAGCACAGTCCACTAATCCAGAAATGTGGTGTCCGCCATCAGGAGTTTTCACAGTCAGCTCAGTTCGAATTAACGGGCGAGCTTCCGTGAGGTCAGTCAGTAGGGCTGTAGCTGTCGAAGAAAATTGTCGCAGCGTAGCGATGGACTGTTCCGAGTCGTCTGTTGGTACAGGTACCGAGTCGGGTTGATCAGGTGCTGTAGGTTCTGGTGAGTCGTTAAACGCACAATCTGCGTCGACTAACCACAGCTGTACAGGCCAAGGGGCTGGAGCAACCACCTCCTGTTGCGCTGGATTCTCCAGTGACTGACGTGTAAAAAGCTGTGTCCTTGCTGGGAATTCTTGATAGAGTTTCCAGTGCTTAGTCACCTGAGTAAATTTCGCCCACTTCGGTAGTACAAATACAGCCATCGTAGATGTCGGAGATGTTCGACGACAATCCTCAAAATGCTGCGCAATCTGCTCAGCTAACTCCCAGGGTGGGTTGATGAACACCCTCTCTCCTGTTAAGTCTCTGTCTAGAATCGAGTCACTCGGCGAACAGTGAGGTAAGTCACCGTGCGAGTTAAGACCTTCATCATCAGCACATCCTTCCAACGTGAAGTTGAATCGTGCATGCAGAGGGTCAAAGACTGAGTCAACCAGTTTCCAATCAACTGAACGTCTGGTTACAGGTTTACGACTCTGTCTCTGCTTAGTCTGACGACGACGACCTGCTACTTGCGTTACAGGTGTCGCAACTGTAGTCGATGGAGATGCCGAAAGTTTATCGACGACCTCTGTCGCTAGCAGTGTCTCAGAATGAACAGTAGATGTAGCCGGCTGCTCCAGTTCATTTGTAGAACAGCCTTGCCACCATCATTGCTTCTTAGGTTGCATTGGTGCCTTGCCTTTGAACTCCGGGCATTGGAACAAACGGTGTCCCTTCTTGTGGCACTTGAAGCAAAGTCCTTCGTCCATGTGTCGCTTACGCTCCTCAGCTGTCATTGCATTTGCGATTGAATTAAAATCTTCGCGACCGGATGGTTGACCACGTCCACCATTGTTGCCACCACGACCACCATTGTTACCACCTCCACGTCCACGTCCGCGGCCTCGTCCTCGGCCACCCTTGTTACGTTTCCAGACGTTAGAGGCTTCCTCAAAAGGGTCTTCAAGGTTGCGCTTGCGAGAGGATTGGGTAGATGGTCCAGCAGCAGACCTTGCATGCCTAATTCCGGCGAGTCTGTCACGACGTCATTCAGAAAGTTTTGTAGCTCCGCGAGCGTAATCTGGTAACCTAGTTGCGCTCGGTGTGATCTAGCCAGTCTCTGGAGGTCCACGTTTGCAAGACCAGTAATGAAGCGTACACACTGTACCTCCGCTGTCAGGTCTTGACGAGAACGGCGTAAGTAGTCGTTGTACTTCTTAGTAAAAAGCGCGTAACTCATCGTGTTGCTCTGTGTAAAACTTAGCAAAGCTTTAATTGCGTCATCCTGAATGTTCGGAAGAAACGTAGACTTGCGTATCTCCGCAACAAGCTCGTTGTACGTAGATGGAATTGGAGGATCGATTTTTCCGGTTCAACCACCATCCACCAAGGAGTCCAGAAAACTGTGAAGTAACCCAGAACACTGCATCGTACGAGTCAGCTGCAATCCCAAGCATTACAAAACGCTGAGGCTGAGCTTCGAGCCAATCCTCCAGTACAGGTGGGTCTTGACCATTCTGGTACGGTGAAGTAATGGCAGCCTTACGCTGAGTCTCCGTAAGAGTCACTGATAGTCCTGCCAAGTTGTGGGTAGGCATCGGCTTTCCCACTCGTAAATCTGTAGGTCCCACTCCAGTCAGTCGGTTGATGTGTCCAACAATCAGCAGCCAGACAGAACCAGAGTCGACCGTTGTAAACCGGGGGTACATGTGGAGCTGTCTCGGGATAGACGTGTCTTCATGCATGACTGGAACATGTTGTGTCATTGCTCGATAGAAAGATTCCCACTGAGTCACGTAACCAAAGTGAAGTAAATCACTCTTGTGCTTCTCAGCACGAAGTAACCCAGTCTGTGCAGGCGTAAGTGTCAGACCGTCAGTGTTGATGATTTCCGGGACGACGTAAGTGCCATCCGGATTAACTGTCGACTGTTCCAAAACAACCTGCTCGACCTGAGCAGGTGTACGTAAGTTGCTCGTAGCAAACAGGACAGGAATAGACGCAGAGTACACGGAAACAAGCTGTCGTCCTTGAGGTAGCGTAACGTTCACAGGTTCACCACTCAACAGCGTCAAATCATCCGGTGTCAAAACAAGACCGGTCTCCTCGTGTAATTCGCGAATAGCAGCGTCGACAGGCTCTTCGTTGGGTAAGACAGAGCCAGCAGGGAACCAAGTTCTACCAGTACGAGGCTCACGCTGAAACACCAACTTCAAATCCGACCGTTTAGTTCCTCCAACGTGAATTACCAACACCACGTAATGACCAGGTCCAAGAGAAGCCATCTCAACTCAATCAAACAACGTCGAGCAGTTCAATAAGCGAACGAAAGCGTGCGTCGACCAAAGAGCTCCGAAACCAGTGTGGCGGTTAGCCTCTGAAAGCTAAACGCTAGCACAAATCTGTTCTAGTCTGTCTAGCTCTGTGTCGTAAGATTGCAATTGATGTTGTCGAGAGGTAATTGATGAAAGATGTTTCACTGCTGTACTTGGGCAGTAGATGTTGTAAATGAACAAAGGAATTGTTAAAAGGTTCTGTCACCTCCCTCTACTGCACTGGGCTTAAATAGGTTTCAGCCCAGACTGGTTACGCCTGCAAGCTATGCTTACGTGTCAGGCGTTAGTGCTGTTCAACCGTCGTCATCTGCCTCGAGACGCGGCCTGCCTAGCATTGGGTTTCACGACGCGGCTCCTTCTGCATTGGAGAGCTCGTTCTGGCGCGTCATCTGGCTAGTTAGATTAATTATGCATATCTGTACGTACCGGGAGGTACTGGTCGTACTGTAGCATCAGCACCATTACAATATTGCAGTAGCGACGTACCCACGAGTATACGTCCGTCCTGTGGAAAAGCACGAATTGGAATCCGTAACGAGTACCTGTACAATGTCCTGCAAGGGGTAACGGTGTTCGGTCTTTCCTCGTTAGGTCGTTGAGTTTCCGGTAGTCTACGCACATACGCATGGTACCATCCTTCTTACGTACAAATAAAATCGGGGCACCATACGGAGATTTAGACGGACGAATCCAGCCTTTTGCGAGTAAGTCTTGCAACTGTACTTGAACCTCCCGGAGTTCTGCTGGTGACATACGGTACGTTCGCTCCTTAGGTGGTTCATCGCACTCCAAATTAATTTCAAAGTCGCACTCGCGAGTTGGCGGTAGACCGTCAGGCTCCTTGATAATGTCCGTAAACTCATTCAGGGAATCTCGTAACGAAGTCGTCCACTCAGGTTGTTGATCAGTGTTGATGTCGTCGACCGCGTCCTGTACTTCTCGTAGTCCAATCACGAAGAGGTCTGCTGGTTGTTGTCTAAGCAGGTTTGCCATCGCATCCGCCTCCAAGTGATGTACTGTCACAGGTACGGTGTACTCGTCGCCAGACACCATAGCTTCGCCAATTTTACGGTCGCGAATCGTTTTAGTAGACCAATCTATATCCGGGTTGACGGCTTGTAACCAAGGTTGACCGAGGATGATGTCGAATTTATCCAGTTCTGTCGTAATTGCGTCCAGACGTATGTCTAGGGTCCCTACTGTGAGTACTTCATTCCGTAGTCGCTGGCGAGTCGTAGTTGTACTACCATCTGCCAATTTTATCCGGTATTTCTCTCCAGTAACCGTCGGAATGTGATGCTCCCGTACCCACTCAGCCTTGCAGAAATTTTCCGAAGCGCCAGAGTCAACCAAAATACGGCATCGAAGTCCGCGTAAGGTGCCTCCCAACACTAACAGACTTGTTCCAGACTGGGTTGTGGATACATGTAGCGTCGCAGGAACACTGTCTTCTAGTCGGACGTTCTTGTTCATCCACCCGTCAATCGGTTTCCCAAAAGTCTCGTAACGAAGAGGGAACTGCTGTTCTCCACAGACTAGATAACCCGTACGCCGTGCCGAAATTAATTCCTTCCAGGTAGCCCATACTGCCCGAGAAGTTGACGTAGCGTCCGGTATCGATCCGGGTCGAACGCGAGCGATATACACGTAGCGCTTATTCTGTCCGGAAGACTCCGTCCCTAAAAGGCGTAAATTTGTTTCGCTCACCTTTAATCCAGTTGTCTCCGTAAGAGCTCGCACTGCTGTGTATTCCGGGGTCGCGTCTTCAATCTCCTGTTTGCCACCAGGAAACCAGACCATGCCAGTGTCCTCTTTCGCTAGTAACACTCGTCGGCCATCGGTAACAAGAGTCGTCGAGTGAGTCCAGTAGGTCTTCGGGGGATTCTGTAGGTTCTGAGGCAGAAATCGAACTCGATCGGTGTCGTCGACGTAGACTTGCGTCGTCCATCTTGTCGGTCCAACATCTTGCCTTCTTCCTTCTATTCCATCGTTCGTGGGGCAGGTAAACACATGTTCTTTCGCCGCCAGCTCGTCGACAAGTCGGAAATTTCGCAGCAGCTTGAACCATGGTTTTGCCCTCCATTTTGGAACCACTATAACCGCTCTCAGATGGGGATGAAGCAGTTTACTCCGCAAATAATGGCCCAAAAAATCTTCTAATTCATTAAATGGCGCATTTAGCCAAATTCTCCGGTACTTCTGTAAATCTCTCTCCTGAAATGGGCGCGCCGGACAGCAAAAATCCTCCGCCACTTGAGAATTAAGGCCGTCATTATCGCTAGCTCCATCTAAGTCGAAAGGTCCGTAGGTCTGAGAGTACTTCAGGAAATACTCTCTATTCATCATCCAGTCGCTAAAGTCCTTGCTCCTAAAGACTGGCCTCAATGTCGTTTGAGGTAACGGGTCTCGTACTTCTTCTGTTCTGGTCTCTTCCTGAGTCGCTGTAGGAGACGAAACCTCATCCTGCAGCTTGCCGCGAGCTGCCGACTCAGGTCTCACTTTCCCGGCCGGGATTTCCTCGTTCTGTCATTCTTCTTGTTCTTTCTGTCTGGGCAGTCGATAGCGATGTGTCCCTTCTTGTGGCAAATGAAGCACTTGCCCTCCTTCTTAAATCTGTCGACCTCCTCTTGAGTGAGGCGTCTAATCTCGTACAGCTCCCGCGGCTTTTCTTCGGTCGCGCCATGCGAATCTTCCTCCAACTCACTGTCGATCTCCTCCGCTGCCTCTGAAAAGTCGCTGTCTTCTTCGATGGCGTTCAGTCGGCCTGTCGAGCGTTGGGTCGTCTCAATCTTGGTCTCCGCTGCCTCCGCTCGCAGAGCTGCTTGAATCGCCTCGTGTAGGGTCTTAGGGTTTTTCAGGGCAACTTCCTTATGAATCGAGGGTCTCAAACCGCGCTGGAAATCATGTACGTTATCTTCTTCGTGACGGTGAGGAAGCTCCAATAATTGTTCTCGAAAATAGTTCGCGTACTTCAGGACCGTGGTTTTCTGTCTCGCTTTGTCCAAATTCAATCTCGCTTGTTCCGCCGGTGTTCTTCCGCAGAATTCCTGAATTAAGGATTTCTCCATCTCAGAAACTCCGGAAAATCCTCCACCGACTTCATCTCCAGTCTGCGCAACTTGGGAGTACCACCACTTCGATAGTGGTCCTTCCAGAAAGCCAGATACCCAGTACACTCCTCTTTGCTCTTCAGGGTTAACGCTGTGATACCGTAGATACCCTCGTGCATGTCGGAACCAGTTTCTCAGCTCGTCGATGTTAGTCGTAGCGATGCTCTTGATCTTGGCTGGTTTGACATCGTTCGGCATCATGCTTGGCATCTCTCGCGTCCTCTCCGATCTCAATTGTTCTCCTCGAAGAAAATTCTCCGTTTCTCGGCTTCTGTTCACTCGTCCTTCAAAATGCCTGAAACCGTTGTCGACGTGGTCACGCAGTTGAGATAGCTCAGTCGAAAAAGTGTCAACTCGGTTACTTAGTCGTTGTAGCATCTCGGTGACGTGTACCGACATAGGCTCCATCGTGGGACTCGATCCTTCTCGCACTGTCTGTCTTCTACCATCTGTCGACGTCGGCTGTGTCGGCCCAGAAGGCGCCCCCTCTGGTCGACCATCAACTTCCTCTGGTAGTCTCTCTCCTGCTCGGTTAGACATCTTCGTCTCGTCTAGCTGTTCTGAGGCTCCGAAACCACGTGTGAGGTGCTACTTTGGTTAGGCTAAGATGGCAACCTTAGACTAATAGTAGAACCTAATCTCTGGATCTAATTATACAGCGTAGAGAGAATTAGTAAGATTGTCTTAGGAACAGGGTTTCTTACAATCTGGGTGTGGCGTGATTCTATTCTGTACCGGTCTCTCACCTCTACCAGTAAGTCCCCGTCTTAAATATCCACACCTCAGGTGTTCTAGAAACAGCCTTAGAACCTGTAGCTTGTGCTGTCTGCTAACTAAACCAAACTATTATTGGTGATACAGATTATCTGAGATTATCTGTACCGTCTATCTAATCTTATCGCACAAGCTCTTAGAACTATCTAGAAAAGAACTATCTAGAAGAGATACTGCTAGTAACTCTGTACTGTCGAGGGAAAATACGGCGATACAGTTGTACTGCCGTGATGACAATAAAAGAGTCACTGAATATCGCTAAGATACAGGTACTATTTAGAGGAAATAAATAATGTCAGATACTAGCACTTAGCTAAATGGCTAGGATATGACAGCCTCTTCCTTACAACCACCCGAACTCCTACAAACAGGTCCTCCTCAGGGATCGGAGCCGCCACGCGGGACGCCCGCTCGCTCCACTCAACTCCGCAATCCAACCACCCCATGCCGCCCAAGATATGGGCCAGGCTTCGGAACCCCCCACTGCATACCAAGCTTTAAAGCCCAACTTGATCCATATGTCCACAAACTCTAACCCCCCTCCCACGTACAGACATATGCAATTGCGGGATCGGCCCGCGAATGCGCCTACCGCGGACCCCTACACCTACAGGAGCTCCCACGCGGGACATCCGCTCGCTCTACTCAACACTGTGCCCCCACCACCCCTAGCCGCCCAGGACCTGAGCACGGCTTTGGCACCCTCTCCTATCAGAAGACTTCGAACGCCTCTGGTCCTCGCCGACCCCATGTCAACCACTGACCTAGGACGGGCCGCTGACTCTTCGACCCACACAGACGAACAGTACCGGTACGATCGTCCCGCTATGTCCCACAGTAAGGAACAGCCTCGCCACCCCCGTCCCCTCCTGCTAGCCTATACTGATAACATCGTCCATACCGCACCAAACTCGATACCTTTTTTTCACCTTAGTGCTTCCGAGCCACAATGCTGTAAAAGTAGTCCAGTAATGCAACATGGTGAAACTCAAAAGTCGCTTTCTTTAATCCGAAAAAAATATATTATTTACAGGCCTGATTCTCGCCCCTGCACTCACCACTACCCCGATATGTTCTCCTCCACACCCCCCTCCCCGTGTGCTACTCTCCTACCCCACCAATACACTAACATACACACAGCTTCGCATGCCGCCTGGCCTGTAGCGCTGGCCCGTGCCCTCTACGCTCCCTCTCGCACGAACTCCCCGCCGACCGGCCGACACGACCCGTCCGCCGACGACTCCCACTCTCCTCACCCGTTACCAGCAGCAGACACCACCGCCCCGCTTACCTCTCACCCCCTACTTCATCCTCCTGCTGCCGGCTGTCCTCCTGCTGCTCCCTCGCTCAATCGAACGCTCGCTCCAGTCGTTGTGCCCCTCCGATGTCTCATTCTCTGTTCTCTTTTACTTTACACTACAGCCCGCCTAATACGACTCACCCATCAGACACTCGCGCTTACCTGCGATTACCTCACTGTAGACCCTAGTGCAGTCGTTCTCCCTCCCACTTTTTCCACCCTCCATGCTCTGCCCAACTCGCCTGTCGTTACAATAAAGACAGCTCTTCCCCTGCTGAGACTAGCCCGCCCGCCCTGCTCTACCCGAAAGCTTAACCGATCACCCGCCCCCCCGCGAATCTACATGCCCCGGAAATATCGCCCCCCCCTTACAGACACGGTCTTGCAGTCACGTACCCGTAACGTTCTCTGCGATTCACGTATTCCCCCGCCCCTACAGTCCCCACTTCCTTTAGATCAGCTCCAAGGCTTCTCTCGGAAGCCCCGAAGCACTTTTAATACGATATCGAGGCGCCCGCCGGCGGCGCAGCGGCGGCGGCCCCGGAGGGGGGTGCGCTCGCATGCCCGTCGGCACCCCCTCACCTCCCCGTGGTGGGCGCTGGAAACCCCGTAGCCGTGCCAGGCCTGGCACGGTAGGGGGCTAAGAGGGCCGACAGCTCGATCCGTGGGATCAGCAGCTGTCGGGAAAGCCTTGTACAGAGGGCTTTTGAAAAAATAATTTCTGTGCACTACCGGCGCCAAGATCTCCCGCTCGGCCCGTCCGATATGTTTTTTCACCTACAGATACTCCTAGATACAGCCTTACTTTTAGGAGTGGGGCCTGTACTACGGCAGCGTTTGATGGCGAGGAGGGTACGGCCGGATCAGCGGTGGGAGGCGGGTGTTGGAGCTGGTGGTGGCCAGCCGGGAAGCAGCGCCAGGAAAGGGCGCTCGCTAGCTATCGACCAGCCATGTGCCGGTCGAACCTTGCCGAGGGGTGAGGCAAGACATGGCACATGACGGTGGCTAGTCGCAGACGGAGGAGCGGCTACAGGAGGCGGCGGCGATCCTCAGGATCAGCCGCCGCCGAAAAGCCCTGTACGGAGGGCTTTTTTAGGATACTAAAAATAATGTCCGTACCCGGCGTCGAGCTAGTTGGGGAGCAGCACCAGGGAAGGGCGCTCACTAGCGCGCCGCTACGTCGTCCAGCGTCATCTCCCGGGGGGAGAAGGCAGCTGGGACGTCAAGGAGGACGGTCGCGATGGGAGGAGCGACACGATCTGGCGGCGGCGACCCTTTGGGTCGGCGCCGCCGGAAAACCCGGCACGGAGGGTTTTGCTTAATTCCGGGCGCCCGCGGCCCGCCGGATCCGGCCACGGTGACCTGCCCCCCCCCCCTCTTCGACACCCACTACCCCGACAGACCTTCATACTCCTAGGAGTCCTTGAGCGTGGGCCCGGGTGAGCGCGGAGGCTCCCGCTCAAGAAAAGGCTGCTTGGTGGACGCGCGATCAGAGGGGGGAGGGTACGGCCACATGCCGGAAAACCGACAGGTACCCGGGTACCAGACAGAGAAAAAACCGAGGAAATGGGCGGGGAAAATTCAGGCGCGGAGGCAGGAGCGCTAGTTTTTTCTATGTCTGTGTGTCTCGGTCCCCCCCACCTGTCCTCGAGGTGATGGGGGACCTCGACACGGAGGACCGCCGTGTCGGTGGACGCGGCAAGACCTTGGGGCGGGGTTTACGGGATGGAGCGGCGGGATCGACGAGCGACCGCGCGAGGAGGGGTTTTTTGCCAGCCTTTCCCCTCCTACCTTCGGCAAGACCGAAGTCACGCGGGAGCTAGATTAGGCTGGCCCGTCGTCCCTCCCGAACGCCGACCGGCCTAGGCCGGTCGACACCCCGGTTCGGCGGGAGCGGGCCGTGCATCGTGAAGGTCGAGCAGCAGTTTAGTTTTGCATTTCTAGACAAGTGGATTTATTTTTAGATCTGTTTTTCTTGATTACAAAATTATTACGCTGTTACTGCTTAGGTGGGGGGACTGTGGCAATTACTGAGGTTGCTTACAGTTATATAACTCCCGAGGAACGTCGAGACACACATTGCAGATAGGTGTGCCGATAAGAAATGAACCTGGTCGGAGAGACCCGGGCCCAACTTGCTAATAAGTCCTGTATGGCGAAGTAGAGTGGCCCGTGAGACGGCACTCGGTCCAGTTTGCCGGGACAT
Source organism: Tetraselmis chui (assembly GCA_026401115.1). NCBI lineage: Eukaryota > Viridiplantae > Chlorophyta > Chlorodendrophyceae > Chlorodendrales > Chlorodendraceae > Tetraselmis > Tetraselmis chui. Next base: position 310,456 of record JAPMLY010000125.1, read on the forward strand.
GTTGTGAACAATTTCAATTTCAATTACGATATCGACAGCCCCCTCTGTCAGTGCAGCTCCCCACTCTCACCCTCCCCCTAATACCTATCACCCATTGCTTACAAATTTTATATCCCCCCTCCCCTACCCTCTCACAATGTCTCCGCCATCCATACACTTACCGCCCCCTCCAATACCGAAGTTGATAACTTCCACCAACATAAGCTCTACCCTAGCCAATGGACTAACCTCTCTAATCGAGGCTCACCCCCCCACCCCGGCACACCCAACCACTCCTTAATTATCCTCACATGGCAACACTCTCACTTCGGTCTCCTCCACCTCACCCACTCCTCAGCAACCTGGGTGGACTCCCTCCACAACCCCCCCCCTCCAAACCTCCTCACTCGCTCCCTCGCCCTTCTCGCCTCTTGGAACTCTTCCCCTCCCCCACCTGTCGGTGACCTACGCATACTAAACCCCCCTCGCCAAAACGACACATCCCACGCGTGGTCGTGCGGAACCCACGCCCTCCTTCATACCTACTACATCACTACAGCACCCCCCGACCACTCCTATAACCCTCCTCCCTTCGACCCTCGCACTACTGTCTACTCCCTACATACACTCATATGGCACCACATCTTCCGCTCCACTCCCCTCCCGGTCGGACGCTCCCAACTCCTTAACACCCTCCATCCCGATCAAACTTCCCCCCCTCTTACGCCACCTCACCTCCTCCAACCCCCCCCACCATCCCCCCCCCCTCCTCACACCATGCCCCCCTCCCCCTCCTTCCACCCCCCTCTTCCCCGCAACCGTCCCCACGTCACTCTCCCAAACACCTCTCTCCCCTCCCCCATCCTCCCAAACCGCCACGTAACATGCCCCCCCGAAAACCCTCCCAACCCCCCCGTCCCTCACCCCTCACCCATCCTCCCACACCATCTACCACAACCACTACACCTCATCAACCTCAACACCAGAGGCCTACACACTTCCATCATGGACGTAGAATACCTAGCCACCACCCACCACCCTGACGTCCTCATCCTCACGGAAACCAACCACGCCACCCACAAATCCCGATGGCGTATTGCCCTCCCCCAATACCTCCTCAAAAGCTCTCGACCATGCTACTCATCTGTGCCCCTACCCAACGCAGGCGTTCTCTTCGCGGTCCGCAGAGAGTCGTTCCACTCTGCCACTGTCCTTACCCCACCCTCCCACCTCATCCCACATATCGCGGGATTAAAACTCGTCCCTCACTCAGGCGACCCTTACCTCCTCCTCGGAGCCTACATGCCGCAGCTCCACAGCAACCAACTAACCCACCTATTCGCGGAGGTCGCGGCATGGGGCCTCCGCCTGACGGACGACCACCCAACTCACCGTGTCCTTTGGGGCGGCGACTTCCAAACGACCACCACACAAGGTACAGGCAACCCCGCCCTCACCTCCCTACTCGAATACCACCTCCGACCACTCCACCCCCCCCTCCCCACCTTCCCCCGTAGCGGAGGCTGCCTCGACCACTGGCTCACCCCTCCTCCCTCCCCCCTCAGCCTCAACCCGCCTGCATGCTCAACTTTTACCTCTCCCTCACACTTTTCCGACCACTCGGCGATACACCTAGTTATTCCTGCCCCCTCCTCCCTAGTCGCTCGTCCACCCTCGGCCCACAACCCACCTCACACTCACCACACCACCGCAAACTCACCTTCAAACTCCCACTACAACCGCACCACATTACATCATACCAACGTAGCACACCCTCCCTTATCAACCGCACGGCCTCCCTCCACGCAGAAATTCTCAATACAACCCCTTCCAAGGCCTCTCCCGATACCCTCGACACCCTAGCCTCGAAATTTACCGCACTACTCTCCCAACATATGGACCACGCAGCCACCATATGGCCCCTCCTACCCCCGAAGAAACCCCGCCCCACTACCTCGTCCATTAACCCCACCTGGCTATCTAAAAAAACACGCAGACTCATTCGCAAACTCCGCAGATGTAGCACCAACGGTGGCCCCCTACCCCTAGCCCAAACCCTCTTGCAAACCTCTGACTATCTTTCCCCTACCGATATCCATCAACAATGCCAAGCACGCATACGCCTTCTACTCCGAACGACCACCACTGATATACTCCAAAAGATTAAAACCCGCACCAATACTGCCTACGACGCCTCCCCAAAATCCTCCCACCGCCGCTTAAAAATTAAAAGTGGCCTCCTCCCCGCGACCACCGCAACTTCAACTCTCCACCGCATTACCAAGCCCGATAAAACCACAGCATCCTCCCCCTCAGCCGTCATTAAGGCGGTCCACTCCCACTTCACCACCGAACTCACGCGAGCCACCCCGCCCGACCTACCCGTACCCCCCTGGGAACACCATGACAACCCCGACAACTACACCATCGAACCCCGAGGGGACCCCACACTCACTCTCGCCGACATGATTACCCGTGATACATTTGATAAAACCCTCAACTCGCTAGGCACAGGCAAGGCCCCCGGCCCCGACGGTATCCCCAATGAAATAATCAAGTTCCTACCCCCGGAGACCCGCTCCGCCCTCTACTCTCTCCTATCCCTCTTCGCCCATAACTCCTACACACCCCCTGAATGGTGCCATAGCACAACATGCCTCCTACATAAAAAAGGTGACCCCACCCTCCTTGACAACTACCGCCCCATCGCCCTCATGAATAACCTTCTTAAGCTATGGACCGCACTAATCAAAGACGCAGGCTCGAAATACGCCGAAACCCACGGCATCCTCAGCGACCAACAAGACGGCTTTCGACAACACCGCAGCATCCACGACGCCCTCTCCTCCATAATCATGGCCATGGAGGACGCGAAACTCCACAAAAAAGATATCTACGTCATGTACGCGGACTTCAAGGGCGCCTTCAACGCAGCAGACCACCGCATCATGTTCAAACACATGAGACAACTCGGTATGCCCTCCACTTTTGTAGATACATGCGAACACCTCTACGGAGTCTCATCTACAGACTACATTACCCCATACGGTCCCACCCCCTCCATAGACATAAAACGAGGCACCCTACAGGGCGACACCCTCTCCCCGTTCCTATTTACCCTATTCCTTGAACCCTTTCTACGTTGGCTCACTGTGGGTAGCCGGGGCTATCGCCCAGGGCCCCCCGCCACTAACGTCGACCCAACAGAACCCACAGCCACATACCCCGGACACGGATTCGCGGACGACCTCAGCCTAGCCACGGGCTCGACCCCAAACATGGCCATCCAACTAAGGAAACTCTCCCTCTTCAGCGCCTACACAGGTATGACCGTCAACATCCGAAAGTGCTGCATTACCGGAGCCCTTTGGCGCACAGGCAACGCCCTCTCCCTTGCCAACATCACACTCCTCACATCCCGCCTCCAAACACAGTTCATCACCATCAACTCCACCCCGGCACCCATCCCCTCCATAGGCCCCTCGGACACATACCGCGTCCTTGGGGTCGAACTCAACACCTCCCTCACCTTCACCAAACACTGGCACGAACTCAAACGCACTACCACATCCCTCATCAACGCCCTCTCCTCCTCCCTACTAACCCAGTCCCGCAGAATTCGCGTCATCCGTGGCCTCCTACTCGGAAAACACTTTACCCTCCAACTCGGCCTCTTCAGCGACTCCCAATTGGACACCCTCGAAGGTCAAATATGCCGCGCCCTCCGCTCCGCCGTCTCCTCGGTACGTAACCTCCCCCGCACAGCCCTACACCGGCCTACCTCCGACCTCGGCTACGGCCTCCCCTCCCTCAGAGCCCATACCGCACAACTCACTGTCTGCCACCTCCACAAAATACTGAACTCCCCCGGCTATAGGGGCCACATGGCCAGAGCCCACATACACAACATCTCCACAACATACTCCCACTGGCCCACTGAATCGATAATGTCAGGCAGTCTATCCCCCCCCACGCTCAGAAGCCTAGTGCGCGCCCAACGCGACGCCGGTACCATGTTTCACAACATCCCCCCCCTCTCCCTCACCAACCCCATTGCCTCCACACTCCGCACCCATTTCACCAACCAGGACGCCGCACTCCTCACATCCCTCAGAGACAGAGCCACACATATCACAGACCCACACACATACAAACAAGCATACCACGAATTCTCACCCCGCAAGACACACACTTCCCTCCTTCCCCGTCTTAACCCCCTCTGGCAAAATCACATAACCGAATGGTCACAAGTCCTCCTCCGCGCCACCCCCTCCTCCTTCATCCTCAAATCCTGCCAGTCCATCACCAAACTCACGGGGTCCAACACCTCCCTCACTATCCCAATACGCCTACTCGCCGCAGTCCTCACCGAACCCACCGACACTGTCCACAACCGCTTCCCCGTCACAAACCTCAACCCCAAACAAGCATCCCCCCCCACCTCTCTCCACCCCTCATGGGTTCCCCTCCTCACGTCACACCTCCCCCGCCCTCCTCACACTCTCTCCCCCTTCACCCACTCCTCCCGCACCAACACCTACTCCCCCACTGCACCCATCACGCACATAGACACAGAATACCTCTCCCCCTCAGACCACCATTTCCCCCCCTGCGACGTAACGCGAATCATCTCCAAACACAAAGACACAGAATACGGACAAACCCAATACATGGTCGAATGGGCCCCGGAACACCTAACGGAATGGGATATACAACTCCAACTGGACGACGGCTTCCGACTCATCTCTTCCACCCCCACCTCGGTAAACCTACCCACCCCCACCCCCGCCGATTGCTCCATATGCCACAACCCTCTGCACTTAGAACCCACCTCCACCTGCAGCACATGCCCGCACTTTGCCGTCCACTCCCAATGCCGCCCCGCCTTAGGCCCCGCCTCATGGCAATGCGACTGGTGCGCTCGCGGCAAACAACACGACCTCACCCGCCTCCACGAGGTCCAGTGGGCGCCTTGCCTTCAACTACACGACACCATCAGTGAGACCCCCTCCGGCCCCACCGCCCTCACCGCATTTAACTCCGGCTTTGTCCCCTCCACCACACCCATCCTGCCAGAACCCGGACCGCCACCTTGGACACACCACCTTATCACATTCAACCACACCCCCATCAACCCTGACCTCGATATGCTCCCAACCGGTAAATTCGCCATCCACACACACCCATCACTCCACGACACAACCATACTATGCACCCCCGACGGCCGCGCGGTAACCACCCTTAACGGCCCCCGCGTCCGCCACCTATACCAACTCTTTCGCCCCGACCTCTCCGACCATACATTCGAAGAGGAGGTCTACAACCTCCTCACTCGCCTAGGCTCCCGCTCTGAAATCCACTCTCCTACACCCGCCACCACCACCCGCAACAGATGGGCCACCAGAGAAGACCTCCTCTCGGCTCTCCGTCACACATTCCACATCCAGACAGAACTCTACTCAGACCCCCTCAATAAATCACTCCACTCGCACACCTACCACTCACTCTACCCCGAAGACATAGTCTTCTCATCCAGCGGCAGCAATGCCCCACACACATGGCAAGGCATCAACATCGCCAACCCCGAATACGACCACGAATGCATGCGCCGAGCCATGGAACATGCAATCACCAGCGCACACCGCACAGCCTCACACACCCCCTGCGCTACCATCCTCATACTCCCCCGTTGGGAACACACCCCATACCGCCACTCCAAGTATATCAACTCCCCCTACACACATCACCTATACACCCTTCCCAATGACGCGAACACCTTCTTACCCCCAGACCAACACACAGGACACCCCACCCCTACCCCATTCGGAACACGCTGGATGGTCGACATCTACCTAGTAGCTAACTCCCTCGCACTCCCCACCCTACCCTCACACACTGCCATGACCGCACTCCACAACACCCTCGAGTCCATATACGACACACACCTCCCGAACCCCACCATCACCATCCCACCTCCATACCGCACAGACTCCTACTCACCTCACTCCGCAGGCATATACTACTTCCCCCCCAACCCCACTCACCCCCTTACCTACCCCCTCCAAGAACGCACACAACTAACATACTCCCCCACCAGAGGCACTCTTGCTTGGAACTGGCAGGACTTCGTATACACAGACGGCTCGAAAAAAGGAAGCAGCTCCCCTCTAGGGGCCGCAGCCACACACCCAGCCTCGGACACCAACGTCAAAATCCTGGTGACCTCTACCCCTCCCTCCCATACTATCAATCGAGCCGAACTAGCTGGCATTGACGTAGGCCTCCAACTAGGCCATACCCACCTCCTAACTGACAGTGCGTGCTCCCTCCGTCTCATACAAGGATACCTTAACTGCCCCTCCGCTTATAGGCACAACATCCACCGCGACACACTCCTCTCTATCACACGCACCATCATAACCCGCTGCAACGCAGGCATCCGCACACATCTCGGGAAAATTAAAGCACATAACCACTCACTCGGCAACGACCTCGCTGACGCACTCGCTAACCAGATAGCGGATGGTCAAACACCAAACACCACATACAACACAGGCTCGGACGTGTCCATCGGTCACTGGACCTGGCCTTACACCCTCATACCACAGACTCAAGGGGCACCCATACCATACATATACACAAACCTCAAAGCCGACGCACACACCCACAGCTGCAAACACACACTTACACCCCTCTCACAGACATCCAAACACGGCGCCCTCCTCGCCCGCGCCGCGGCAGACGGCGCCGACTTCACCTTCCACAAAAAACACACAACACTCACCAACACCCAATTCACCCACAAACAAGAATTCATATGGGGCGTCCACAACACCCGCCTCCTCACTCACAACCCCACCATGCGCTGTCCCATGTGTGGCCAATTCACCAGCAACGGCCACATGGCCGGTAACTGCCCATCCATGTCGGGCCTAAGACAGGACCGTCACAACAGCGCGCTACAACTCCTACTATCCCTCCTGGAACGCCACAACGGAGGACGCTGGGAGACTATCACTGCAGACTTCGGTAACAAACCCATCAAGTCTTTCACCCGCCCCACCCCCACCTACACCCCTCTTGACTGTCACCCCCCGCACCCCACCCACATGCCCACCCGCCTTGTTGACGCAGACGAAGGTCTCTCGCCCGACTCCCTAACCTCGTGCCCCGCTATCCTCCCCCCCGAAATCCTCCCTCCTGCACTCCGTCCCCCGGCGTACAAACCCGATTTCATACGCCTCCTCGAACCTCGCTTCGTCGGTCACAACAACGGCCGCCGCCGATACTCATCTATCAGGAAAATACAGATAGGGGAATGGAAATACTGCACCGACCACAACCTCTCACACACAGCTAGCTTGATTAGGGACAAATACACACCCCTCGCAAATGCCATCCGAAACCACTGGCCAGGTACCGAAGTCGACATCTTACCCATAGTCATGAGCCGCACGGGCACTCCGCACTCGTCCACCATAGCAAGTCTCACCTCTCTCCTCACCCTCCGCACCGACCCTCCCGACAAACTAGTCACCAAAGCACGACTCGACACATCTCGCATCCTTTCTTCACTCCATGCACACACCGTCCAATGGCTGCATTATCTCCTCCTTGTCTACCGCACCAAATCACGCACGACCACTCGCCGAGCCTCCGCATAACGCACCTCCCCAAGCCATTCTTGCACACCGCTTTTAAACCGCTTCAGACCCTCCCCGGGGGGGAGTAAAACCCCCGACCACACTTGGAGAGGTTGGACATAGGTGGTTCACGGTCTAGCCCTGACTTGTAAGTTCCCTGTTTGACATAGTTGGGAGGGCCCAGAGACAGCAGCCGACGCATCCGGCTTTTTGGTGAAAAACCGGCGCATACGGTACATGTTGTAAACAATTTCAATTTCAATTTCAATTGACCCGCACGCCATGGCGGATCCAGTTCACGACTTGACCGCTCGCGCCGATATGCTCCCACTCCCGCCATCTTAGCCGCACGCGGTGACGCATGTAGTTGGAGGACGGGGAGCAGGAATCGGAGCGGCGGGTCACACCATCATTTTTTGGTGGTCTTCGCTCCGTCGATGGGTTTAGTCCCGGACGCTGCAGCTGCTGCTGCTGTTGCGGCCTTGCGCTTGTCGGCGGCTGCCTTCTTGGCCTTGGCGTCTTGTCCGGGCGGCTTGTCCGGCGTGACTCGAGCGAACGCTGCTCCAGCAGCTGCTTTGCTGGCGGCATGTAGGCTGACTTCGAGGGTCCGATCGACGAACGCTTGGCGTAGCTCGTCCAGTGCGCTCGAGACCGCGGTAGGGCGTGGGCGGCAGAAACGCTCGTGGGCAAGTTCTGCGAACACTCGGTCCGAATCCGAGCTCGTTTGTCCGCCCTTGGTGAGGCGGAGGAAGCCCAGTCGAGTACGGGCGGCCTCCTCCGTCGCTGTGTGGGTGCGATGACCCGCTCGGATGAGGGCAACGGCCGCCGCCTGCTCCGCTGGTAGAGGAGGTCCGGTTGACAGCGTGTCCAAAGCCTCGCTGATTGCCGCGTTGGCGCAGCTGTCGAAGAAGGCATAGCACCCGAGGTGGAGGTACTCGTCGTACCCCGCTTGAGATTTCCGGTCGTTGAGGAAGCGGGCCGTGTCGTCCGTTAGCATCCACAGACGAGGTTCGTCGATGTCGCGAGGGGGTCGCTCCAAACCGGCCGGAATGATTTTACCGTAGGAGGCAAAATCGACGAATTCGGGCTCGTGGAGCTCGGGGTCGTCGTTCAGCAGGTCGATAGGCTGCTCAGGGGCTGCCTTACCACCCTCAGTCGCAATGGTCGCGTCAGGGGGAATGGACTGTTGTTGATTCGGAAGCTCGGTCGGGCATGTTAAACGTTCGAGCTGGGCTAGTAAGGCGGTGTTAGACGCCTGAATCTGCTCAGCTAATCGGAGTTCGAGGGCCGAAACCGCGCTTTATTGAATCTGTTCGGAGGTACGCTGTTCGATTACAGAGGGGAGGGGGTCGACTCCGGGGGCGGAGGACGACGGCTCAGGCTGCATGATGTTAGACGGCGACTTAGAACGGGGGGAAATGTCTCGTGACGCTCGAGTGCGCATGAGGCGATGTAAAACTGACACCCTGCTCGACTACGAGAGTCGAGACTGCAATTGCGCGAGCCAGATGGGCGAGCGCAAAGCAGAGAGTGCCAGTGCTCGGGGGTTGCACCGGCTTAAGGGGCTGCCGCTAGCTAGTGTTGCTGGGGGCAGGGCATGGGGCGTTGCGCTAGGCGTTTCCTCAGTCCTCGAGGGTCACCTCGAGGACTGCGTGAGACGCGCCGCTTTTACAGTAACGCTTTACCGTTCAGGTTTGCGTTCTGACACATATGTAAGTAAGTTTTGCAAACCTCTAGATTTAAAACCAATCTGACTATATAGTCGTTGTCATCGCGATCTAATTAAAAAAAAATCTTACAAGAAAAAGCAGTGGATCCAATATCATATTACTTCATATGAGCGACGAATCATCCGCCGGTAAAAAATGCCCGTAGAGACGGGGAAAACAATAAAATTTATTTCTTACAAGAAAAAGCAGTGCTGGAGGCCACAAAGCAAAAAGAAGAAAAGAGGGGAAAACCTAAGCCCGAGGAACAGGAAGGCAAGCCGCAGGGGAAAACAATCATCTGCAGTGGTAGTGTGGTACATCAGGTACCCGTAGCAGAAAATTAAATGATTAAATGTTGTGGGACATGAGCAATACGAGTGGTATCGAGCGAGCCATTCATACCAGTCGTATTGGCCTACAAGCTATTCTTGATTGCAACCTACCAAGCTTGGACCTTGAGAACGCCTTCAACACCATTTCCCGCCGGAGTTTCCTTGCGGAGTTGTACAAGAACCCCGACTTGCATCCTATCATTCCGTTGGTTGAGATGATATATTCACGGGACTCCGCGGCGTATTATTTCGACCCCAACGATGCTTCGGTCATGCACGGCACGGTTCAGTCTCGTACGGGTGTCCGACAAGGAGATCCTCTTGGCCCGCTTTTGTTCAGCTTGTCGATCAGCACCCCCCTCCTGAATATTGGGGAACGGTGCAAGGATTCAGCGGCGATCCAAGCCTTTTCTGACGATGGAAAGTTTTTGATCAAAACGCCTTTCGTCCCGACTGTGATTACGGTGGCTGCGGAGGAATTGGGGAAAGTCTGCTCGAATGTTCAACCAATCAAATATTCATCATTCATGGTACCTCCGAATACGGCCCCTGAACTTGTTGAGGTGATGCGGGCGATGGTCCCCGTTGTTACGGGTACTAGTAACCTTGGAGCCCCTTTGGCGATGGACTTCTCGATGGCACATGGCCCTCCAACATCTTTTAATGAGAACTATATTCGTTCTTGGCTGCAAGACACCGTGGAGGCTCATCAAATCCTTTTGGACAAGATCGTTTGCTTTGCTATGTCGGACTTCGGGGGGATTCACGCCGCTTCTCGCTTGATGCTCACGTGTGCAATACGCCGCTATGGGTTCTTGCTCCGTACCCTCCCCCCATATTGAAATTGAAATTGTTTACAACAAGTACCATATGCGCCGATTCACAACTTGTACCGTATGCGCAGATTGTTGTCTCATGGCCCTCCCAACAATGTCATTCAGGAAACTTACAAGTCATGGCTAGACCGTTAACCGCCTAATCCAACCTCTCCAAGGGGTGCTGGGGTTTAAACTCCCCCCCTAGGGAGGATGCGATGCGCGGTAGTGGCGGCGTGCAGTTAGGGGCGTGCGGACGATGAATTACTAGCGTGGCGCCGAGCGCTTTACACACGCTCTACTCTTTTTTACGTGGGAGTAGGTAGGACTAGCGTGGCGCCAAGCGCTTTAAACACGCTCTTCTCTAGTGTAACTTGGTGGAGGGCCCATAACATGTTAGAGTTGGGAACGGATAGTTACACGGAGGTCGTGCTGGCCCCACAAGGGGGCCGGCTGTGGTGACTAGAGAAGTGGGAAGAGAGAGATGGCGGCAAGCACCGGCAGGACCGGCCGACCGCCACTAATAGGGAATAGAGTTCCGCTAATAGCATAACATTAAGTACTAGATGACAAATAGCTACCTTGTACACAAGCACTAGGCAAAGGGATGCTAGTGCTAACACACCACTCTCATTCATGCGCGTTCGCACCGGTCCTAAAGTTCGACTCGGACTCTGCCTTTGAGGCTGCTGCCACACGCCAGATGTGCGCTCGCATGGGCGTCGGTGTGCAATTTTCTGCCCCATATGCCCATCATATGCTCGGCAAAGCTTGACGACCCTGGCGCACCCTCCGGGACAGTGCTTCTGCGATGGTCCACAGTATGGCCGTCTTCAATTCCATGTGGTCGTGCGCTGTCAGCACTGTTGTGTACCTTCGCAACCGCACTTACAACCGCTCGGTCGGTCTCACCGGTGGCATTCCCCTCACTCTCCTTACGTCATCGGCCCCTGACGCGTCCAAGTTCCGCGTTTTCGGGTGCGCCGTCTTCGCCAAAGTGCCCGACAAGTTGCGTCGGAAACTAGGCGTAAAAGCGTTTCGTGGTGTCATGGTCGGCTATCCGATTGACGCCCCATGGTACCGCGTCTACAACCCCGAGACTCGCCGCATCACCACTTCCGTCCATGTCGTCTTCCAGGAACACACCCCGGGCTTCGGCACGCGCATCCCCATTGACTCGGTCATCACATACCCCTCGGATGACAATTCTCCTCTGGACACCTCCCCACCATTCCACCCTATCGACACCCCACTGTAAGACCCTCAACCCCCTCCTTCAGCCCCTCGTCATGCTCGACTCCGGTCGCACCCCCTCCGCTACGGGGACCTTGAGGCCCACATGTCTGAAAACCCGCCGACACTTGTCACATCGTGTTGTGACCCTGACCATGGCAAAGCCAAAGAGGACATCTTCGAGCAACCCCACGTACCTGATCTGATCACTGGTCCTCCCCACACCCCTGCCGGCACATCACCTATTGTCGTCGCTCTCCTGTCCGCCCGAGAGTGTGGAACCTAAATCGTACCATGCTGCTCCGAACAGCGCCCAAGCCCCCCAATGGCAAGCCATTATGCAACATTAGTACCCCTCCCTCATAGACAACGGCACGTGGGAACTCGTCGACCTCCCCCTTGGTCGCGTGGTCGTTAACAACATGTGGATCTACAAAGTCAAGTCCGACACCGTTGGCGATGTCTCCCGCTTCAAAGCGCGGTTCGTCGCCAAAGGGTGCAGCCAACGCGCTGACCTCGACTACACGGAAACGTTCTCCCCCGTCATCCGCATGGCCAGCCTTCGCCTCTTCCTTGTCATTGCGGCCGCCCGCGACCTCGAATTGTGTCAGCTTGACATAGACACTGCGTTCCTCTACGCCCCCATCAAGGAGGACGTGTACATCCGCCAACCCCTCGGATTCAATGATGGCACGTCCAAAGTTTGTCATCTCAAGCGATGCCTCTACGGACTTAAGCAATCCCCTCGCGAGTTCAACATGCTCATGCGTGCCTGGCTAGTCGATCATGGGTGGCAACAATGCGTATCCGATCCATGCATCTACATCTTTCGCGCCGGTCACGTCTTCGCCATGATCGCACTTTACGTGGACGACATTCCCGCAGCATGCAACGATGCCACATGACTTACATCGTTCAAGGCTCAACTTGGTGCACGTTTCAAAATTAAGGACCAGGGCGACCTCTCCCAACTCTTGGGCATGCACATCACCCGCGATCGCTCGGCTCGCACCATCTCGTTAGACCAGTCCAAATACATGCGCGACATCCTCGCAAAGTACGGCATAACCGACTCTAAGCCCTCGTCCCTCCCAATGGACCCCAGCTTCCTCGCCGGAGTCGCGCACATGACTTCGCCCCCCTTACATGGGTGGCCAAGGACGTCTACCCCAATCTATTGGGCAGCCTCCGATACGCGGCCTTCTCCACGCGTCCCGATGTTTCCACGGCGTTGAGCATCCTCGGCTCCGCCCAAGCCTCCCCCACGGACGCCCACATGCATGCTCTGAAAAAGGCACTTCGATACCTCCATGGCACCATCGACATGCGCTTGACGTTGGGGGAGGGCACGGACCACAACCTCCAACTTACAGGCTTTGCCGACGTTGACTGGGCAAACGACAGCAACACCCGCAAGTCCCGTTCGGACTAACTCTTCACTATCGGACGCGGGCCCATCAGCTTCAAGTCCAAACAAGAGACTTGTGTGGCACAATCCACTTGTGAAGCCGAGTACTACTCTGCGGCTGACGCCAGCAAGGAGGGACTCCACCTCCGCCAAATTATGGGGGAGATCTTCAATGCCCCCATCACCAAAACCACCACCATATGGGAGGACAACCAAAGCGCCATCGCGTACTCCCAGAATGCCTTGGTCGGCGAGAAGACCAAACACATAGACATGAAGTGGCACTTCCTCAAGGATTACGTGGAGCAAGGATACAATAAGTTGAGATATCTCCCCACTGACCAAATGGTGGCCGACATGTTCACCAAGCCTCTACCAGGACATGCAATGACAAGACACCGAAGTGCAATCCTTGGAGGAAAAGACCCAATGCAACGCTTCATCCTGTAGCTACCTTCATGGGGAGTGTTGTAAGTAATACCTTATAGTTATTATTTGCAGATTGCTACTGTAAGCTATTCTAGATATGATCTAGTACAATAGTACATGTCTAGATCGGACATACCGATAACCTGTTTGATTCGGCACAAAGATGTCGCTAGGCTACAGCTCTCTCACTTTTGTTGTCCCAACACCACGCCTCGGGATGGTTGTCTCTGTGAGTGTCCCTTTTGCGTGACTGTGACTGTAGCTATGTGTGCGTTAGTTACCTTCCATACTGATCGTGTGTGCACGGTTTAACAAAACCCACCCACCCGTTTCCCTCTCACATTGCGTGTGGGTGGCATGAGGGCCACCAACACCAAATTCTGTAAGTATTCAACATCTTTGGCATAACTGAGCCCCAGCCCAACTTAAATGCCATGAAATTTTAAATATTACATACGATACTAGTTGGTTTGTATAATATACGAATGTAAAGTGCAAATCACTGGCTCCGGTACCTTACACGAGGCATGGAGAAACACTGGCGCAATTCATAATATCAATGTACACTCCTCCACAAAAGTTCGGACAAGATTTCGCACCCTTCGCACCAAGTAGAAAATGCAACCCACTGGGGGCGAGAATAGTCGGGCGTTGCCACGACGTTACAAATTCTAACCGCTAGAGTACGCATGACACTGTTGGTAAAACACAGACATGCGTTACCCCTATATGACGCGCCGACACACATAGGTCGTCCACCTTCTGCCTTTGCGCGAGCACAGCTCACGCAACGGCATCTAGACTCTAGCAGTCTAGTAAGGTGACTGATCTCTACTAGCACACGGTGTAGCTACTATCGAAAACATTCACACGGCAACTATGGCAGACAATCTACCAGAACACCTGTACCCAACGGGGGACGACAGCGGGGACATCCGAGCGCCACCATCTGCAGCGCAGTTTGAAAACTTGTATAATCTTGTTAACCAGCTGCTCCTGAAGGTTGACGGCGACCAGACGAAACCGCCAGCCCCTACCAAGCAGCATAACATTCCGTCAGTACCTGCCGACGCAGTCTCTGAGGGTGGGAGCGTGGACGAGTACGCCACGCCTGTATCTGCTCATTCGACCAAGCCCGCGTACATCGACCCGCGCGATTGGATCGACTTACTCCCACGAGCGTTCAACGACAATTTACCGCCTGTCAACGCTTCTATACCGGGCCTGTGGACGCCTCGACACGACGAGACTGACAGGTTCCTAACCGAGGAGAAACGAATTTCCTCACGAGACGAGTATCGACACCTAGCGTGCTATGGCGTTTACTCTGCGGCCGCGGACGCGGCGCTCGAAACAGCTCTGGCAACGATTCGTTCGACAACCGCTACCGAAGCGGAACGAGCGCACGCCTGGGATATTACCGACGCGGCCGTTCGGACACACAAAACTGTCACGCAAGCCGTCGAGTCGCGACTTACCTACGTTCGACGATTCAAAGGCAAGAAGGCCCTTACCGGAGAGGAGCGAGTCGCCGAACGCCTCGTCTACTCCAGATTCTTCGACACACAGGCTGCCGACCGCAGCACCAACGGCGTCGACGGCCTCCTCGCGGCACTGGAAGACAAACGCCTCGAAGTTAGTCTCCACGCGGCCGCAAAAGCTCAAGCCGCTCAAACCTTTAAGCAGTCGACGCCCGGCAGGGGCGACGGAGGCAACCCCGACAGACCTACCGCGAGGCCGGACAAGAACCTCAAAGACAAGGAAATCAGGGACAAGGAAAAACGAGAGAAGCGCGACAAGGACAAGACTCGCCAAAACAAAAAGCCCGAGCCCGAGGCAGAGGGCTGATGGTGTGCACCGCCGCGCCGATTCCTGCAACCCAGCCTCCGACTACATGCGACATCGCGTGCGACGGAGCTGGCGCGAGTGGGAGAAAATCGGCGCGAGCGTGCAAACCCTACAGTGGATCCGGGAGGGCGTATCGATACCGTTCAAAAACAACCGCCCACCCCCACGATTCAACCAAGGAGTGTCGTTACTCGATGCTACCCCTGCCCAACTAGAATTCGTCGAACGCGAATTAGCGCGCTTTGTACAGGCCGGCGCTTGGGAACCTTCGACCTGCAGCGACTACGTCTCCAGACTATTCCTAGTCCCAAAACCGGGCGTCAACCAGTGGCGATTAATCTGCGACCTACGACCACTCAACAAGTATTGCGTGCGAAAACGACTCAAGATGGAGACCCTACTCGGGGTGAAGCACCTCACCCGCAAGGGGGACTATATGTTCAGCTTCGACCTACAAGACGGGTTCTACGCACTGGGCATCAACCCAGCGGACCGAAACTACTTCACCGTCAACGT
>JAPMLY010000126.1:0-10000 GCA_026401115.1 Tetraselmis chui
CTCACACACCTCGGCCACCCCCGACACCCTAGACACCCTGGCCTCACAATTCACCACACTCCTCTCCCACCACATGGACCACGCAGCCACAATCTGGCCCCTCCTCCCAACCAAAAAACCCCGCCCAACCCAAGAGACCCTCATCCCCACTTGGCTCACTAAAAAAACACGCACTCAAATACTTAAACTCCGTAAATGTAGCAAACATAACGGCCCTCTTCCCATCGCCCAGGCCCTCTTAAACACAACCGAATATCTCTCCCCCGACGCCATCAAACAACAATGCCAAGCACGCATACGCCAACTCCTTCGCGCCACCACCACGGACAGGATTAATAAAATAAAAACTCGAGCCAACAAAGCCTATGACACCTGCCCCAAACTATCTCACCGCCGATTAAAAATTAAGAGTGGCCTCCTACCCCCCGCCGGCACCACCTCCACCCTCCACCGCATTACCAAACCCGATAACACTAACGCATCCTCCCCCACAGCCGTCATTGACGCGGTGCACACCCACTTCGCTACAGAACTCGAACGCGCCACCCCCCCCGACCTCCCCACCCCCCCATGGGAACTCCCCCACAACCCCGACAACTTTACCATCGAACCCCGCGGTGACCCCTCCCTCACCCTAGCCGACATGATTACCCGCGACACCTTCGACAAAACCCTCAACTCCCTAGGCACCGGCAAAGCTCCCGGCCCCGACGGTATCCCCAATGAAGTAATTAAATTCCTGCCCCCGGCAACCCGCTCCGCCCTCTTCTCTCTCCTCTCCCTCCTCGCCCATAAATCCTACACCCCTCCTGACTGGTGCCACAGCACAACTTGCCTCCTACATAAAAAGGGCGACCCTTCCCTCCTCGATAACTACCGCCCCATCGCCCTCATGAACAACCTCCTTAAACTCTGGACAGCTCTAATCAAAGATGCAGGCTCGAAGTACGCCGAAACCCACGGCATTCTCAGCGACCAACAGGACGGCTTCCGACAACACCGCAGCATCCACGACGCCCTATCCTCCCTCATTACGACGATGGAAGATGCGAAACTCCACAGCAAAGACATCTACGTCATGTACGCGGACTTCAAAGGTGCCTTTAACGCCGCGGACCACCGCATCATGTTCAAACACATGCGTCAACTCGGTATGCCCCCAACCTTCGTCGACACATGCGAACACCTATACGGGGTCTCAACCACAACATATATTACTCCCCACGGCCCCACCCCTTCCATCGACATCAACCGCGGAACCCTCCAGGGCGACACCCTCTCCCCCTTCCTATTCACACTCTTCCTTGAACCTTTCCTTCGCTGGCTCACGGTGGGAAGCCGGGGCTACCGCCCAGGCCCCCCCGCCACTAACGCTGACCCCACAGAACCCACAGCCACCTACCCGGGACACGGATTCGCGGACGACCTCAGCCTCGCCACGGGCTCGACCCCCAACATGACCATCCAGCTAAGAAAACTCTCCCTCTTCAGCGCCTACACCGGCATGACGGTCAACATCCGCAAATGCTGCATCACCGGCGCCCTCTGGCGTACAGGCAACGCCCTCACCCTCGCCAACACTACCCTTCTCGCATCCCGCCTGCAATCACAGTTCATCTCCCTAAACTCCACACCGGCCCCCATCCCCTCCATTGGCCCCAAGGACACGTACCGCGTCCTAGGGGTAGAACTGAACACCTCCCTCAACTTCACCAAACATTGGCAAGAACTCAAACGTACTACTGCATCCCTCATCACCGCCCTTTCCACATCCCCACTAACTCAATCCCGCAGAATCAGGGTCATCCGTGGTCTCCTCATCGGAAAGCACTTCACTCTCCAGCTCGGCCTCTTCACCGACTCCCAACTCGACACTCTCGAGGGCCAAATCTGCCGAGCACTCCGCTCCGCCGTTTCCTCGGTACGTAACCTTCCCCGCACCGCCCTCCACCGCCCTACTACAGACCTAGGATACGGACTCCCCTCCCTAAAAGCACACGCCGCACAACTCACAGTCTGTCACTTACATAAAACCATGAACACCTCAGGCTACAGAGGCCACATGACACGCGCGCATATACGCACCCTATCCACAATGTACTCCCACTGGCCCTCGGAATCCATCATGTCAACCTGCACCACCCCACCCACACTAAAGTGCTTAGTCCGCGCCCAACGGGATGCGGGCACCCTATTCCACAACATCCCCCCACTCTCCCTCACCAACCCTATCGCCTCCACTCTCCGCACCCACTTCACCACCCAAGACAACGCCCTCCTCACCTCCCTCAGAGACAAAGCCACACACATCACCGACCCTCACACATACAAACAAGCCTACTGCGATTTCTCCCCCCGCAAAACACACGCCTCCCTCCTACCCCGCCTTACCCCCCTCTGGAAAAATAACATCACCAAGTGGCCACAGGTCCTCCTCCGAGCCACCTCATCCTCCTTCCTCCTCAAATCCTGTAAATCCATCACCACACTCACGGGGTCCACCAACTCACTCTCAGTTCCCATCCGTCTCCTCGCCGCAATCCTCACCGAACCCCTCGATACCATCCACAACCGCCTCCCCATTACAAACCTCACTACCAACCAGGCATCCCCCCCCACCACTATACATCCCTCGTGGGTCCCCCTCCTCTCCCCTCACCTCCCCCGCTCAACCCCCACCCTCCATTCCGGCATCTACACCTCCCGCACCACTCACCCCACCCCCATAGCGCCCATCACACACCTAGAAACAGAATACCTCACCCCCTCCGACCACCACTACCCCCCCTGCGACGTAACACGCATCATTTCCAAACACAAAGACACGGACTACGGCCAAACGCAATACATGGTTGAATGGGCCCCGGAACACCTCACGGAATGGGACATTCAGCTACAACTCGACGACGGCTTCCGCCTCATCTCCTCCTCTCCTACATCGGTATGCCTCCCCACCCCCTCCCCCTCTGCCTGCTCCATCTGTCATGAACCCCTACACACAGAACCCTCCTCCGCATGCTGCACATGCCCGCACTTTGCCATACACTCCCAGTGTCGCCCAGCTCAGGGCCCCGACACGTGGCAGTGCGACTGGTGTGCTCGCGGCCAACAACACGACCTCACCCATCTCCACGAAGTGCAGTGGGCCCCGTGCCTTCAACTCCACGACACCATCAGTGAGACCCCCTCCGGCCCCACCGCCCTCACCGCATTCAACTCCGGATATGTCCCCTCCACCACACCCATTTTGCCGGACCCCGGACCCCCTCCGTGGTCACACCCCCTCATCACATTCAACCATGACCCCATCAACCCCGACCTTGACATGCTCCCTACCGGTAAATTCGCTATCCACGCACACCCCACACTTCACGATACCACTATACTTTGCACCCCCGACGGCCGCGCGTTCACCACCCTTAACGGCCCCCGCGTCCGCCACCTTTACCAACTCTTCCGCCCCGACCTCTCTCATCATACGTTCGAAGAAGAGGTCTACCGCCTCCTCACACGTCTAGGTTCACGTTCAGAAATCCACTCACCCACGCCCGCCACCACCACCCGCAACAGATGGGCCACCAGAGAAGACCTCCTTACAGCTCTCCGTCACACATTCCGCATCCAGACTGAACTCTACTCCGACCCCCTCAATAAATCCCTTCACTCCCACACCTACCACTCCCTCTACCCCGAAGATATAGTCTTCTCATCTAGCGGTAGCAATGCCCCGCACACCTGGCAAGACACCAACATAGCTAACCCCGAATACGACCACGAATGCATGAGAAGAGCCATGGAACACGCAATCACCAGCGCACACCTCACAGCCCCTCACACACCCAGCGCAACCATCCTCATCCTCCCCCGATGGGAACACACACCCTACCGCCACTCCAAATACATCAACTCCCCATACACCCACCACCTTTACACCCTCCCCAATGACGCAAACACATTCCTGCCCCCCGACCAACACACTGGCAACCCCACCCCTACCCCATTCGGCACACGATGGATGGTCGACATATACCTCGTCGCTAACCCCCTCGCACTCTCCACCCTCCCATCACCCACAGCCATGACCGCACTTCACAACACTCTCGAATCTATCTACGACACTCACCTCCCCAACCCCGTCATCACCCCCCCTCCTCCCCACCTCTTTGTCACCTACTCACCCCACTCAGCAGGTATATACCACCGCCCCCCAAACCCAACTCACCCCCTCACATACCCCCTCCCGGACCGCGTGCATCTAACGTACCCCCCTACCAGAGGCACCCTTGCTTGGAACTGGCAGGACTTTGTATACACAGACGGCTCGAAAAAAGGCAGCTCGACCCCCCTCGGAGCAGCAGCTACCCACCCCGCCTCGGACACCAAAATCAAAATCATGGTGACCTCTACCCCTCCCTCACATACAATAAATCGTGCTGAATTAGCTGGCATAGATATAGGCCTCCAACTTGGCCGCACCTACCTCCTCACAGACAGTGCGTGCTCCCTCCGCCTCATACAAGGTTACTTAAACTGCCCTTCCGCTTACCGCCACAACATTCACCGCGACACCCTCTTATCTATCACACACACCCTTAAAACCCGCTGCGAAGCAGGCATCCGTACTCACCTCGGCAAAATCAAAGCCCACAACCATTCCATCGGCAACGACCTCGCAGACACCCTCGCCAACCAAGTCGCGGATGGTCACCCACCCGATACTACATACACCACAGGTTCAGAGGTCACGATAGGCCACTGGACATGGCCATACACCCTCATCCCACAAACCCTAGGGGACCCCATACCCTACAGATACACCAACCTCAAACCCGACGCACACAACTGCAGCACAAAACACACACACACTCCTCTCTCGCAAACAACCAAACACGGAGCCCTCCTCGCCCGCGCCGAGAATGACGGCGCCGATTTTTCTTACCACAAAAAACACTCAACTCTCACAAATATCCAGTTCACACACAAACAAGAATTCATGTGGGGCGTCCACAACACCCGCCTACTTACTCACAACCCCACCCTGCGCTGCCCCCTATGTGGCCAATTTACTAGCAACGGCCACATGGCCGGTAACTGCCCCTCTATGTCTTGTCTAAGACAGGACCGCCACAACAGCGCTCTGCAACTCCTACTCTCCCTACTGGAACGCCACAACGGAGGACGATGGGAAACCATCACCGCCGACTTCGGTAACAAACCCATAAAATCGTTTGATTCCCCCACCCCTGCCCACACCCCACTTGACTGCCACCCACCTCACCCCACCCACATGCCCACCCGCCTTGTTGCTGCTGACGAAGGTCTCTCGCATGACTCCCTAACCTCATGCCCCGCCGTCCTCCCCCCTGAGATTCTCCCCCCCATGCTTCGTCCCACTGCACACAAACCTGACTTTATCCGCATCCTCGAACCCAGATTCGTTGGTCACTCCAACGGTCGCCGACGTTACGCATCCATAAAAAAGATTCAGATAGGAGAATGGAAGTACGGGTTTAGGGTTTGATTCCCCCACCCCTGCCCACACCCCACTTGACTGCCACCCACCTCACCCCACCCACATGCCCACCCGCCTTGTTGCTGCTGACGAAGGTCTCTCGCATGACTCCCTAACCTCATGCCCCGCCGTCCTCCCCCCTGAGATTCTCCCCCCCTGCTTCGTCCCACTGCACACAAACCTGACTTCATCCGCATCCTCGAACCCAGATTCGTTGGCCACTCCAACGGTCGCCGACGTTACGCATCCATAAAAAAGATTCAGATAGGAGAATGGAAGTACTGCACAGACAACAACCTCTCTCACACAGCCGACCTCATACGTGCCAAATACACACCCCTTGCGAACGCCATCAGAAATCACTGGCCAGGCACAGTGGTCGACATCCTCCCCATAGTCATGAGCCGCACAGGTACACCGCACACCTCCACCATCACGAGTCTCACCTCCCTTCTCACCGCCCGCACAGACCCTCCTGATAAACTCGTCTCCAAAGCACGCCTCGACACTTCTCGCATTCTTACACAACTCCATACGCATACTGTCCAATGGCTGCATCACCTACTACGCATATACCGCATCAAATCCCGCACGACCTCCCGCCGCGCATCCGCACATTGCCCCCACGCACGACCCTGATTGCACACATCCTTCACCTATACTTGCATCCTCCCCGGGGGGGAGTAAAACCCCCGAACACCCTTGGAGAGGTTGGACTAGGTGGTTAACGGTCTAGCCCTGACTTGTAAGTTCCCTGTATGGCATAGTTGGGAGGGCCCAGAGACAGCAGCCGACGCATCCGGCTTTTGGTGAAAAACCGGCGCATACGGTACATGTTGTAAACAATTTCAGTTTCAATTTCAATTTCGGCGCTATGGCCTGAAACCACTTGACATTTGAGCTTACTTTGGGAGACCAAGAGAATGTCAAAACAAAGGACTTTCCATGGGCCTGCTAGCACGTCGAATACGTGGCGGAGACGATTCATGTAGATCCCACCGTATATCGCGCGCTATTGGAGGCGAATATGGGCGGCATTGTCGTGCCTAACTCTTCTTACCCATCACTTGTGGATCGATAGCAATGGCTCCGGCTAGATGAACATGGCATTTTCTCGCCTTTTCAAGTCGTTGTTAACGTTGGTGGTCATCTTTCGCAAAGACGAAAACAACTATGCCGATAAAGATTACGTGTATACAAGGAGTAACCCGATTGGTGACGGAGGTCGGTGTAAAATTACGATCATAGACGTATTGTCACCGTCTAAGCCCGTGAAATATAATGCCGAGACGTGGGCTGGGGCGTAAAAGACCTTTCACGTATATGGATGTCTTGAGCAAATAGGAATCGTCAACACGGAGACTTGGACCGCGGGCGAGAGAAATTATTATACCTAATCGCCACTGATTTAGAGCCCCAATCACATTAAAGCATGTTCAGCCAAAACGGGGTAAACGTATCAACGTCGGTGTCACATCTCACAGTCCAGTTCGATTCGCAATTGAGATTAAGTATTACCGTCGACGTCTTCTCCCACTACGATGGTTTTATCGTGGTAGGGCCGGATGGGTTGGCGAGTGATTTTCACTGATTAGAAACACATGCGCAAATGTTCGAGCGCAGAAGCGTCATTAGCACGCAAGAGCGGTGGAGCGGGGAGAAATACGCCTTCGCCGTTCACACGCTTGCCTTTCAGACCGGCAATGGCTTCCAAGGTCAGCCCCATGTTCACTTCGCGTTGGAGTGGTGCACACCAATCACCGGATTCAAGGCGCCATACCCGACCCCCTTTTGCTCTTAATTTGCTCCCATCGATTCAGCAATCAAACTCTTATAACAGATGGGATCCCGCGAACAACGATTCAGTCCTAGCTTGTTTGCAGTCTTGGCGTGGGAGCAACGATTTCGGCGAAATGCCGGATTCGTCGTATGTCCATAGCAACACGTGCAGTGGCATGTGCGACGGCTCGCGATTGTTTCGCGGCAATATATCCGGCAATCCAAATAAGGGGGAGGGGGGGGGCTCCGGGGGAGGTGGTTGCTCTGCGCTACTGTAGGTGGTAAACGGCACGTAAGATACATGATGTGATAATGGCAGGTGGGAGTTTTGGTGGTGGAGATATCGGCGATCCGGGACGGGTTTAACGGGTGGGCCGGCCAATTTTTCGTTGCATTCGGCAAGAAGGCAAACGAAGGGCGGTGTTAGTTTGTTTGGATCAAGATGGATCGGGTCCGGTAGACGGATCAAATTATCTTGGAGGTTCGTCTAGCTACTCACGGCTAGACAACCGAGAGCGGCGGAGGCGGGTACTACGGCGGTGCCAGTGCCGGAGGGCGTTGATCGTTTACTAGTCTTCTTGGGAGTGGCGGGGATTATGGCTTCGTGGGACACAACGGTACCGCCGTGCTGTTACTTAGAAACGAATGGGGAACAATCAGTCAACGACACGATTGACCGTGATGGGAGAATGGACACCGAACACGGGGTCTCATACATTTACACTAGACGCTTGTGCGGGTCGGGACATGCATTGTCACGAGCGACGACCATGATTATTTGCGTGTTGGGGGGCCTTAGGGAACGAGGGCAAGCTTGGCATCAGTATTGTAAAGGGGTCACCCTTTAAAAACATGCGTGAGGAATATCCGCGGAGCTCGGTGGGGCAAAAATATGACCATAACGACCGATCTTACCCATGTCGACTACAAAACTGTGACCATGACGGACGGTATGCACGAGGCCGCGAGGATATGGACACAAACCAGGCTGTCCGACGGATGCTCCGCCGACCGTGTCCTCGTCTCGAGTCTGCGACTCTCGACTTCGTCGAACGGCTTCGCCGCCCGGGAAGGTTCAATCCGCGGAGCTCAGTGGGGTGAAAATGTGACCATAACGGCCAACCCTACCCATATCGACTACAAATATGTGACCATAACGGTATACGCGAGGCCGCGAGGGGAGGGGCACAAACCGCGCTGTCCGACGGTTGCGCCGCCGAACTGTCTCCTTGTCTCGAGTATGCGACTCTCGACTTCATCGAACGGCTTCGCCGTCCGAAGGGTCAATAATCCGCGGAGCTCGGTGGGGCAAACTTGTGACCATAACCTCACTGGGGAAGAACTAATGTGTGCTCGGTCGAAGCTAGGATGAGCGCATACTAGCCAGCGGCAATTGAGTTGGTCGCTCGTGGGTGACCGGTTGAGTGGAGTAAGGCTAGGGATCAAGTGAATTTTGTCGATGTTGATTGTAATGATATTTTGCAACGTCGATGTTGATGGTATTGATATCTTGGATTGTCGATGTTGATGGCGTTGATAGTTTGGGATGCTGCCATCGATGGCAATTTAAGCCGATATTATCGCCGATGTATCAATATTTGGGACGATATATCGATACATCGGGCTAAATTAATCAGTATTTTACAATTGTTTTGATAATTGATGGCATTGATGCGAGCACTATTGCCATCGTGTCGATGTCGATGTCGGAACCTATCACATCGATGGCACTATCACCAGGTGATGATGATACTATCGACGGTGCATCGATGGCTGATCCCTAGCCTTGGAGTGGAGCTTACCATACCCCAGTCCTCCGGATGGTAGCTTCGTTTGCCGTTAACCGGAGGGATAGGGTTGAATAAAAAAGACCGGAATAATGATGGGCACACTTGCGCTCGCGACTTTGTCGCTCCCGAAAATGTAACCATACCGCCGCCCTTTTCTCCAACTCGCGCTACCCGTACTGGTACGGGTACCAGGAGCGATAGCGTTAGTAATGGTATCATCCGCGCGCGCGCCTTTTTGCGCGCCGCCGATATGTTGCTGCTTCTCAAATTTGGTACCCGTACCGGTACCCCCAACACATCGAATGTGATTTCAGGGGGTGAGGGTCCTACAGAGGGCGTCACGGGTTTTTCCTTACCACGCCTCGCCATGGCAACGCGGAGGGAGGAGCATTCGGGCGCCCGCCGTCACCTGACGTCCATTGTTCCATTATTGTGTATTACTATGTGTACGGACGTGCCGCAGTTACTTCCTTGAGGCTGAGCGAGAGGGCCCCGCGGACGCGAGGACCAGTAAGCTTTCTTGCAGGCAAGATTCGTTGCGGCTGAGGCTGGAGGGGTGAGGTGGACGAAGGACAAAGCCGGACGGAAAATTATCTGTACGGGAGACAGAATATTGCCAGGGCGTCTTGCGAGTTGCAACAACCGCAAACCTTCGAAAAGATCCACGTCGACAGGCGATAGGGACAGCCGTCCCTGGAGAACAAGCCACAGCACAGAGCACAATTGGCTGAGTGTGTCTTTTCAGCCAGCGCTCCACCGCTACTATCTCAAGGTACTTGCCCAGTTTCGGCGCAGCTGTTTGAACCGGGCCGCGGCTGGTGGGCAATAAAGAAGCAAGTACTGCGTTTTACAATTACCGCGGCTCTTGTGGGTGTACGTACACTGGCGCTTTAGGAAAGTGACGTTTAACGTCGTGGTA
>JAPMLY010000126.1:15000-262500 GCA_026401115.1 Tetraselmis chui
TTGTGGAAGAGTTATGGGGTGGTTTGCATTTTATCTCGGAAAATAGAAACGCAGTTTAAACATCTCACGTAAAACGTTCAATGTTTTAGGCACCTTGCATGAGTATTTATTATATTTGTACGATTTTAGCCCGTGTACATTGTGTTTCGAGTTTTTAACAATTATTCTTCGGAAAAATATTTTGATTAATTTGTACTATAAAGATGTACCCTGAAATTTTAACTATGGGATTTATCAATTGAAACGGGTAGGGTTCGCTGCTTATCGGGATTGCAGGTGTACACCTACCTTGCGAGTAGTGTCCCGGAGGAGACGTTGGAGCGTGTCGAGCTTGCTGACAGGGACGGCAGGCTAAAGGCGGAGATGGGGCTCGAGGGGCTAGAGTATCTGGAGATGTCGCTGAGCTCGCGCATTGTGGTTGTGCCGGAAGAGTTGGTGGAGACATCTACTTCAGGCACAGGCGAGTATCCCGCTCACGCTATCTCCCAAAAGCGAACATTGGGTTTATTTGCCCTCGCGTTTGTTTGACGATTGTCATCGCAACGACTCTATTATTGGATATGCTAATATGTATTCATAAAGGTTCAATTTCGCAACATCAATGAAATGATCGATGCGGTTAGTACTGTGAAAATCAAAATGATGTTATCAATTACCGTATTCGCTCTAGCTGCTGCCTAAGGGCCTTTTTGCGTTTGCCATATAGGAGAAATTGGTGTACAAAATCTAGGCCGGGCTGATAGTTCAAATAAATGAATATTGATATTTGCCACTGACTTTGGGGATTTACATGTAACGTGCCTTCATGTATGGCAAAAGGATTATCACAACTAGTTGTGTAAGATTTTGTCTAGGTTTTAAATTTTCTTTCTTTGACTTTGTAAATGCGTTTCACATGCCATCTCGAAATGCAGGCTCAAAGGATCGTTCGACCATCATCATCGCCGCTGTGATTGCGGCCAGTTTGGCGAGCATTGGGATTGTTATTGTGGAAGTTTGGTACTTGTGCAATCGCTACCGAAGGCGCGAGGTAGCATTGGGGATTTCGGTGCATGGAGACCGTGACGAGGACCTGTCTTGTGCTTGGGTGGACGTAGCTGCTAGAATAGCTGAAAAAGAAGAGAGCATGCGAGATTCGCAGTTGGCGGTCGATGCAGTCGATGAGGAGCTCATCGGTTCATCTACGAGATCATCATTGTTAGCAGATGGAAACAGCAGTACTTGTGAAGAAGGGGCCGTTACGGGCAGTGAAGCGAATGTTGCGGAGGCAGCGATTGCTTTGCGTTTCGAAGGCCCGCGCAGCTCCTCCTCCTTACCGCTCTCCAACATCGATGACGAAGAGGACAACAACCTTCCGGACATCCCTAAAATCAGTGCTGTCATTCACCATGTTACGCAGGGTCATTTCACCCGTCAGCAACATAAGTTTTGCTGAGTTAGCGTCAGCGATGGACGGCCACGTAGAGTAAATTTATGGGTAAGGTCCGCGCGATTACAATTTCGGCGAAATATGACTCTTATTGGAACTGTACTTTCGAGCTTGTAATCAAATTAGTTAAAACCAATTGCGCCGTCATTATGCCCATCAGTATACACGCGCACGCGCTTCTTGCAGGTGGCCACATATTCTACTCCCCAGATCTTGGTGGACAGACAATGCGCGTGTATCTTTACAAAGCGCAGCATTCCCTTGAAAAATCGCCGGTTTTTTTGTGCATTTGATTGAATGTGCATGTTGTACCCTCCTCCACAAAAAGTATGGACATGCATTATGTTTTAAAACATAATCTAGTCAAGAACAAGTTACCCTCTCACCACCTCAATCACCACGACACCCAGGTGCCACCCAAGTGTTGGAAATCCGGGAAGCAAGCAGCTAGCCGTCATCCGGTATGGTAGGACATGAGCTTAAAGCGAGTGTTGTCGTTGAAGTTTGTCGAGTCAAGTCCATAAATTCCCTGATCTACACACGTCGTTCTGAGCGCCACGCTTGGGCATCGCTCAAGCGCTCATACCAAGCTGCATATCACTCTGTGTTCCGCGTCACCGAGTTTTTGGGGACTTGTTGGAGGGGGTTGAGAGGCGTGGATGCCATATTTAATGCGCGAGGTTTGGTTTGTGGGTGTGTGAATGGAGCATGGGAGTTCACGCTTCAGGCACGGTGATGTTTTGGAAAACAAGCGAGTAAAAACCCATATGACGCAGTTTTGGGTAAATCACTGAACATTGTAAATAGGCGAGGGCGATTGGCTTTGGTGAGGGGCGAGGTCCAACTTTGGACGCATCACGTTGACGGTTTGGACGCATCACGTTGACGGTTTGGACGCATCACGTTGACGGTAGTGTTTGAAATGTTTGGGTACGAGGTTGTGCGAACCACACGCGCCCCACGCGTGGCATATGTCGGGAATCGGGCTTGTAAATCAGTAGGAATGAAGAATTGGTAAACGTATATAGATAAACTTCACACAAATCGCCTCATGAGGTGAGCCGAATTCGACGGGTGATGCTTGGCACTGCGGCTCAGCTTTGCCGGAATAGTTCGGAAATTAAAATAGTTCAACAAAACTTTATGGGTGTTTGAACTCAAAATTCAATGCGCAAGATGCGCATTACAAAGACGCGTCCAACGGTACATGTTTCAAAATGTTCTGACCTATTGTGAGTAAGTTATGATTACTTGAACATTGTGGCCGAACAAAGCTTGCCCTTGGATTGTGCGCATATCGGTGGTAAGTCTACATATACGCGATTTCGTGCCTTTCCCCCACAGCGGCATGTCCAAGACCTCCTCCCTCCGTCGCCTATGCATAATTGTTGCGCGATAGTCGCACAAGCAGTCATATTACGGCGTTGTGCCGCCCGTTATTCTTTTCGTTTAACCGGCATGGCGACTGTTTGAAAGAGCGTGCTGCACGGGTGCGGGCACGATAACCCCGGATAGACAAGCCCATTAGTGCTTGAATTCGCCCCCCGTAGGTGTCGGCGCATTTCATCTTGGCCGCGAAAGCATTGCATAGGGTTTCATGAGATTTGTCAACATAATCGACGGGTTGCTCCATTTTTTACTTGATAAGGTGCTTAATATTGTCCGGACTGTTGCGGAGGAGTGTAGTAGCGAGGCATGTATAACGAATTTCATGTCGAAAACTGTGAAATATTGAAATAGGATTTAGCACAGAAAAGCAAATGAACTAAAGGTTTCAAATACAATGAAATTGTTAACAACCGACCATCAGTGAAGGTGACCCACGTCAAATTATAACAAAATCACTAGACGGGAACATTGTCGGATCTTACAAATTGCTTGCGCCGAATGGAGCTATGTGTATGTATAAGCGGGCTAGTTATTTAGGTCCTTATTGAAATTGAAATTGTAATTGTATTGCAACAATATCAACAGACATAACCGACTGTTGTCTAACGGCCATCAATTCTCTGCCATCTAGCACACTAAAGAGCACGATTGGGTGGCGTACTCTTCGACCGAGTACACCTATCAACACACCTATTTGCAATGTGTGCCGACGTTCCTCGGAGGTTACAACCTGTAATCAACCGCAGTAATTGCCACAGTCCCCCCGCCTTCGCAACTCCTAGACAGAAAAAGCAAGCGCGAAATATCTAGACAGAAAAAGCCCGCACTACTGCCGCCGCGTTGAAAAGTTTTCCCGGCCGTTTCCCCGGCTTTTTCTGTGCTTGTACCCGGGTACTTGTCTGGAAAATCAGCTAGCGATCGTACCCTCCACCCATTGCTTGCACGTCTATTGAGCACCCTTGTTTCAAGTGCGAACCTCCGCGCTTATCCGGGCTCGCACTATCTAATGTAAGGTATGCGTAGCAATAGTGGGTCTAAATATTATTTTAATCGAATCAAAACGATTCACAAAAGATTTTTTTGTTAACCCAATTAGCGGTGGAGTAGTGCACGGGACAACCAACCACGAAAAAGATGGGTCGGCCAATATAATCTAGGTTGACCGCAATATTGCGAGAATCCCTATATTGAGATCAGAAGTTGGGCGAAAGTGGGAGTAAGTTCACTAACATTCAGAATTCATAGCATGATATTGCACGACTACATGGGATATACAAAAACATTTGTTTCCGCGATGTGGAACACTTTGTCATTGGGGGCGGCTCCAACTTTAAGGTTGTGACCGACCCACATTTTTTCGTGGTTGGCTGGGGGGGGGGGCGGCAAGTCGGTCGCAATGGCCGGATCCAAAAAGGCCGCGGGGGCGCGGAATTTGTTCAAACCCTGCGTACCGAATTTTCCGGCGGCGGCTGATCTTGCGGATCACCCCGCCGCCAGACCTCGCCGCTCTTCCCGTCGCGACAACCCTCCTCGCTCTTGTTGTCGTGCTGGCCCCTTTCGGCCGGCTCGACGCCAGTAAGCCGGTCAACGTCGAGCGAGCGCCATACCCTAGCGTTGCTTCCCGGCTTTCCGCCGCCAACTCCAACACCCACATCTCACCGCTGATCCGTTCGTACCCTCTTCTGCACCACACACTCCTAAAGATATAGGCCCCACCCCCCCCCCCCCACCCCCCAAATGGAACGGTATCTTAGTAGTATCTTGTCTTGCAAAAGCTCATCGGACGGCCCGAGCGGGATATTTTGGCGCCGGTAGGGTACATGAGAAAAAATTCTCAGAAAGCCCTCCGTACAAGGCGTTGTATGTCGTTTCCGACGGTACACGTGCAAAACCACTCCGGCATGATAAAGTGGAAGCGAGATAGACGGGCGGGGTGTCACCGGGCTAATGTTTAGCTCATGCACTAGTCATGCTCATTGCGTGCGGCTAGCATCCGCGCCCACCCGTATACTATACCGTTGACCGTATATTGCGTGCCATGTAACCTGTCGATCTCGACGGTCTGGGTTGTTGAGTCAACCATTTTTATAGCCGCACTTGGGGACGCTCACGCATCGTCCCGTATTAGGCGGTCGCAGTCCCGGACATCACATGCGTGTGATTATGGGTTGAACCGTTCATGCATCGGGTATATGTGGCGTGACATGAGCATGCGAGTCGCGCAAAACGGCTGTACAATTGGGGTGTTTGTCGCGTGTATGCTATTAGAGCTCGCAGCGCAGAAATTGCATGAGAGACTGATGTGATTGACCCACCCGTTTTCGGGGGCCGCGCATGGGGACCAAAGTCATCGGTGTGCCTCAACGGCTTCACTGTGTCCTCGAGTGTAGCAGAATGAGACGCGAGCGCAATCGAAGCCTACGGGTATCATCATGCTTCGCGAGCACGCAGGAAGAGTATTATGCTGAATCGAGGATAAATGTACCTCTGAGATATGATATAATGATATGCAACATTTTGTTCGTCGATCTACTTCTCTTCCGTTTCGGCGTTTTTTGGGGGATGTGCGACGAGAATTCATGCAACGTCTTTCTGCTGCTCTTCATGGCACTCTGGGCTCTTATCTCCGCGACGCTTTTCAGGAGGGCAGTGCTGGTGCTGTGGCATGCCTTCCTGTTCCTCGGGCTTAGGTTTTTTCCTCCTTTTTTTTTTTTGCTTGGTGGCCTCCACTGCTTTTTCTTGGAAGACTGTTTTTTATATATAATGATACCTCTACATACTTAATGATATAATTTGTGGATTCACCCGTACCGGGTGTACCTGGTACTGGTAGTTATGACAAAAATATAAATCTTCGCGGTACGGGTTACAATGCTACGCCTAAGTTTTCAAATATCAACCGCGGATAATGATATTTTATTGAAGCGACATATATCGAAAACTTCCGTATACATTTATTTTATCGCTATCATTTGGTTTATTGGCCATCGCCACTGTAATAAACATATCGATATATCGAATAAACATATTTTTTCCAACTCCCGTCCCCACTGCGACGACCACACCTCGCTCGAGTGCTCGATGAAGGGGGCATATTTTGGAGGTTTCGAGCTCAAAGCGTATCACTGTCTCCGTCACCGCTGTCGCGAGCTTCTAAGACATTTTTCGTCAATCTGGAACCCAACGTCACTTATTAACACGCTTTTCCGGCAGTCGCCCGCCCATTGCCCTCGTGGTCTACCTACGTGCCACGCTCGATACACACGACTACGACCTGTACATGCATTTGGCCCGGTAACATAACCCGTCGCCCGCATGCGACTACGCGGATGATACATCGGGGAAGCCCCGGACGTTAGCCAACCGCCACACAAACCACGCGTGAGCGATCCGTAATCTGTTACAGTGACATCCTTTTAGCTCCAAATATTAGGCGGAGTCTCGGAGAACCGCGTGCCGGTTGTGCGTAGTGATACCGTATATACTGCGAAACGCCGAAACCTTCGACAGTCGTGTTTAATCTTATTCGACATGTGAAAGATGCTCCCACGATTGATGACGAGTCCTTGATAGCCAACAAACAAAGAAAAACGCTCTGACGCTTCTAGCACGCACCGCCTTATCGACTTGGTTTCATGCCTCTGTGTAAAGCGGTACAGTGACTCGTCTTGAACCCCAGCGACATAGCAGCAGCGCGAATAAGATGTTTGCGTATTTATGGGCCAAGGCAGGTGCATTTACGGAGACGGGCGAGTTTTTCGCGTGAACTTCGCCGTAGCTTTGGGTCCAGAGTCCAGAGCTAATCATCACAACTTACATTTAAGTTGATTTGTGCAATACATGTGTATCTCTGAACCGTATGTGTTGTTGGGTGATACCATTCGCAGGTAGTGACGAGCGACAAGTTACAATCACGCGGAAGCGACGGAATACAAACGCGGTATAGGCGCATTCCTTGCCGACACGCACCCTCCACGCATTGCGTGTTATAACAAACGATCAAGTCATTTTGCAAGTAGATATGTCACGCTTCCAGAAGCTCGTTACTGCTTGTTTGCGTGTTTTTACAGCGGTATTTTACACCCGGGTTCGGCATCCGTGGTTCTTGGTCGTTTTGATGTCTATTTTGGTCGTTTTGACGACTATTCCTCGTATACTCAGCGCCTGTTCGAATTTCTGACATTTATATTGTAGGTTTGTCTATAATATATCCATAATCCATTGATGGCGGAGCTTTCAGCATAGTGCCGTGCCTGCATGCTTTCATCCTCATCTTTCCGTTGATTACGAGTGACGAGTGGGACTTTCTTTACTGTCGCGTGCACTGAATAGCAGACTGCCGAACACGGCCGAAATATGAGGCTTCACCGCGCTGCACCTCTACTGGCCTTATTCGCGGTCGTTAGTGCGATCGTCGGGCTGCCTCGGCGGGTCGCAGGCCAAGTACGACTGTGCAACGGCGTTGGCCGCCGATACTGCGCTAAAGCTCACCTAGCACCGGAATGTCCTAATACATGCCTTCCGGAGGTATGTCGCCTGCTTGCCGACCTCCTGACAACATTGCTTCTGATATGTAACCCCGCCAGCCCGCACGTATATGCCCGACATGTATACGGATATCAGTGTTTTAAACTAAGGTACGACCCCGCCTATGCTATTTTCAAGACCCCCCAATTCTCACTTCCACGGTTCCAATGCCTGCTGAAACATGCTATTCCGGCAGAAATGCCGTGGCCGTCGTCGGGTGGGATATCGTCGATGCGCGAATGAAAACTGGAGGAGTTGCTACGACTACAAGTGGGAGCAAGTGGCCGAGTATGGTACGCCCGCCACGCGGGGATGTCAAGTCGGCATACTACCGCATCAGTCGCACCAACTATAGTGCTCTCGACAATAAGTACACATGCCGCCGCCCATAAGAACTTTCGAACCCACCACAATAAGTCCCCGCAGCTAGTACATCGTTCACCTGGAGATAATTTTTTACCGCCTAAAGCTGAAAGTAGCTTCCCCTTATTCATTATTGACAGACAAGCAGGCGAATAACGCTCGCCTACTGCTTTTGTCGCGTATCAGGGTGGTATGACTTTACGTATGTAGATGGAAGCCGGCTGTGCCTGGGCACCTGCCGCGAGGAGCCGGAGGCGATGCGGTGCTACAGGAACGAGTACCTTTGGCTGAACGGTCGGAGGTACTGTCAGATGAGCGACTGCCGCCGTGCGCGAATGGGTGTTCAGTCCGGATGCCACCAGGAGCGCGACTTCCACCGACCCACGTGCAAAGAGTGCAGCCTCATATTCGCCACCGGATGTAACCGCTCACCTTCACATTGCTGATTGCCGCAATATCGCTGAATAATACTCGCCAATTCATTTTACTTAATAAGGACCCTTTATTTAGCGCCATTTATCATCTGATCCTTCATCGATATATGTAACATATATACAATAATGACTAATGTTTGTTAAGCCAGTAACTATCATTTTTTATCATTTTTATCTTTTCCCGACCAACAAGTCAGCCAATTCAAACTGCTGTTAACCCCTCGACCACTTGCACCATTGACCATCGCCCCTCGAACGCTGTCCAATGATGCAGTGAAGAGCAGCTAAGTTCTCAACCCACCAATCAATCAATTCGACTTGTTTGCAAGCCATCTCTGACTTCCAGCCAGCTTATTCAACTGCCCCTCCCCTCCATACCCAGGGAGGGGAGGGGAGGGGCAGTAGCCATTGCCCTTAAAGTCCCGATAAAGACAATGAAGTGGTCTCAAGGATAGCGGCCTCAATAACCACCACATTTAGAATAGCCATTTCCTCATTCACGGAATAAACCATAAATATGAATTATGGACATCAGAGATATCTACCCGGCTGATCTGCAACAACTCCCCTTCTTCACCGACTGTTCCCTCTTTCTAGCAACCGGGCATTGCAGAAATGTGTTCTCCGTAGTTGAATCTGCTCGACAAGGCAACACCAACGTTCAACAGATTAAGTCTGATACAACTCCCCCCCCCGGCTTATCACAACTACACGACACGCAGGTGCTCCACTTTATACGGAGGAGGATCTGCTTGACAGCAGGCCAGGCAAGGCGGAGGGCAACAGGCGCTACCGCCCCTTCCCTGACCCCAAGAGTATGAAGGAGGGCGCGGAAGAGGCGAAGGCGTGCGAGCCCAGCTCCTCGTCAGAGTGCCCGGAAGCACCGAAGAAGCAGCCCCAGCCGCAACCCACACAGCCGCAGCCGAGCGATGCCCAAACTCAGGAGAAGCCTGCTGGCACGGAGGAGGAAGAGGAAGTAATGGAGGAGGGGGAAGCAATGGAGGAGGAGGAGGAGGAGGAGGAGGAGAAAGGTGTGGAGGTGTATGAGTATGAAGCCGAAGAGGAGGATGACGAGTATGGTGGAGATGATGACTATGTGGACGAGGGTGGGGCAGAGGACCCTCTCGATGTGAGGGAGCTGCACAACGGCACCTCGGAGACCATACCTGTGGTGGAGGCGTCGGTGCAGTTGGGTCAGACGGCGGAGGAGTTTAGCAGCCAGGATGCGGCGCAGTTGGTGTCGGCCATCGCAGACGTCGCGGGGGTCTCTCCACAGGACGTGGAAGTGGTGTCGCCCTCGTCCGCCCGGCGAAGGCTGACGCAGGCGGAGGAGACGGACGTGGTGACGACGGTGAGCTGTATTGTGGTAGCTCAAGACTTGGAGGGGGCGGTGCATCGTATGGAGGATGCCGACATGGCGGGCGGTTTGAGTGAGAGGATGCACGAGAGGGGCCTACGCTACCTCCCCCTCTCCCTCGTCTCCCGCATTGTGGTGGTGCCCAGCAGCATGCTGCGTAGCTCTCAGGGTAAGCACCTACTCCTCAGCCCAGTGAGTGGCCGTCATTCCCCACCCTCGTCGCAGACTAATGTCCATTTACGTTTTTGTGCAGTGAGTGACGGGCCGCCGACGCACGTCACCGTGTTGGCCGTTGGTGGCAGCGTAGCGACCGTCATACTATTACTGGCCGTCGTCCTGCTGTCGGTATGGTGCGTGAGAAGGATGCAGACGTCGTCACCGAAACAGGAAGAGGGCGCCGTCGTCGCTTCAACTGTCAGCGAGGGAATGCCGCTGTCCGCCGCGAAGGCCATCGCCATCGACCCCGTCACATCTGCAAACTCGATCCCGGCGACTTTCCCGCAGCAGCACTGAGCAGCGCCGCGTGGTTTCCTGTACGTTTCGACGTAATGAGATGCTAGAAGTCAGATGCAGAGGCTGGCTTGGTCATCCCTTCCCCTTTAGACCGTAACTCGATGAGAAGCGACGTCGGAGTTGGTGCCATTTGATACTCTGTCATTTAGGGGCTGGACGCTCCGTTGCCTAACACTACTACTACCGCGGAGGCAGCAACAACCTCTCCCCCTCCCCTTGCCTAAAATTTCAAATTTCCTCTTTAGCAGAACGGCACTCGATAGCGATGTTACTCGTCACTGCCGCTCACTCGATAACAGATCTCGCCTTATGCAATACATTTATGTTACCAGTTGCTCGCTTCCTGAGCGACAACTATGTAATTGACTTAGGATTCACTCGCTCGGGATTATGCGCTTCCAGGAACGACAGCACTGCAGACGGGGCTTCACCAGTCGCTTACCTGCACTCTATTTATGAAATAGTTGCGTACTAGTCTATGTAGCGGTTAAACGAACAAGGAGCGTCAAAGTCCTAGACCCGAAGGCGACATCAGCATTTTCATGATCATCGCTACGACTGATTTACAGCACTGCTCCAACAAACGGTTTCCTTGACGCAGCGGGACTTCCATTCGACCATTCCCACGACGACAAGCCCCGATTAAGCCCCGCCATAGTACAGTGCAGTAACCCGTATTACACATTTCCGTACATCCGGATGCTCTTAGGATATGCCGGCGGCCGAGCTAGTCTCGAAAAGGTTCCGGCGGCGCGCTGGCGATGATACTGGACACGGTTTGTCTGTCACACCGCCGGCGGTTCGGCTGACGTCTCCGAACGACTGGTAGGGCGGTGTCCGGGTATGGGAGGCAGACCCGGGGCTTTCAATCGACGGTACGTTTGGGGATTTCACACTGTGTCGTCGATTTTATTTTAAACTTATTAGTATGGACATCATTGAAAGTTTTAAAATATCAAACAATTCCAGTCAAAACGTACAGTAGAAGCGGAGATCATGTTTTAAGTAAGCGAGCACGTGCCACCGGTTTGAGACGGCCACGCCTGATGCTCGATAGGACTGAAAGGCAGGCGCAAGCCCGCAGCGATCGCCAACTCGCGATCTGAGCAGCTCTAAAACAATTGGCGGCGGTCAAAAGCGCGGCAAATCAATATTCCTCATCCGCTTTGCTATTCTCCAATCGGCCACAAGCACCGCTCCAAGCACGCAATCATGAAGATCTCTGAGAAGATGAGCGCGAGCATCGCGGCGGGGAAGAAGTTCTTCTCCTTTGAGTACTTCCCCCCGCGCACGGATGAGGTGTGTCAGTGTCTCCGTCCCGCGCTCGCCGGGCCGTCGGGTTAACTCTGCGCTGTTAACGCTTTTCACTACGTTCACCCCAAATCATCAACAGCTCCAGCCACTTGTTTAGCCTCCCATACCCTGAACTGCAGCTTTTACCTCACGGTGTTCTGTAGTCTGTGCCGGTTTTCCAGCCGGCCTTCAGCACTATAAGCCTGGCGCCCTGCAGCGGCTGGCGCTATCGTTCGAGTCTGCAATCACTCCGAATCGCCGAAGGGCAGTGACATCCAGCGAACTGCCCATCGCTAGGTTGCGGTCGCGCGACTAGCGATCCACCGGGAGTAGCACTGTCGCGAGCATGCATGCATGTTTCGAAACGGTATCAGCCGCGCCTTAAACTTTGCTGTTCACTCCGCGGACTGTCAAATTTCGATCGTCCGTCGGTAGCACCATCCGCCGTAGCACCGTCACCCCAATCGGCTGTACCTTTCGTAACTTCTCGTCACGGTATCATGCAAAGGACACGGCTCTTGCTATAGTAACAGCCGGCGAGTCTTAGAATTGAACGACCGCCGTCAGATAGTACTCCCCAAATAGGTTCTTGAGCAAGCGTTTGCTATCGTGCCTGCAGGGCTTGGATAACCTGATGGACCGTATGGAGAACATGGTGGCGTACGGCCCCAACTTCTGCGATATCACCTGGGGGGCTGGTGGTTCCACTGCGGACCTGACCCTGGAAATCGCCAAGAAGATGCAGAACAAGGTGCGCACCCCACTCTCCATGTCTGTCTCCCACTTAATGCTGGCAATCCGGTTTGTTTTTAACGTGCGAGCTCTGATGCCGATGTGATATTGACCTCTTCAGGTGTGCGTTGAGACCATGATGCACCTTACCTGTACGAACATGCCCAAGGAAAAGCTGGATGAGGCACTCAATGTGGTAAGTAAAACGCCCACAGCCATCTTCCAATGGTAGGGGAGTACGTTTTGTGCAAGACATCGAGCACCTTCCATGACTATTCACCGGTTTTGCATGCTTGACATGTCCGACAGATCAAGGAGGCGGGCATCCAGAATATCCTGGCGCTGCGTGGTGACCCCCCTAAGGGTGAGGAGACTTTCACTGCAGTGGAGGGCGGCTTCAACTGCGCGCTGGACCTGGTGAAGTACATCCGGGACACACAGGGCGACTTCTTTGGTATCGGTGTGGCAGGCTATCCTGAGGCCCACCCCGACGTCATCTCTGAGGACACCGCGGAGCAGGAGAAGGCGTACCGCGGCGACCTAGACTACCTGAAAAAGAAGATCGACGCGGGTGGCGAGTTTGTGGTCACGCAGCTGTTTTACGACTGTGATAAGTTTATCAAGTTTGTCGCGGACTGCCGTGAGATGGGCATCACTGTGCCCATCGTCCCCGGCATCATGCCCATCATGACCTACGGCGGCTTTAAGCGCATGACCGGCTTCTGCAAGACATACGTGCCTCAGGAGATCCTCGACACGCTGGAGCCCATCAAGGACAATGAACAGGCGGTCAAGGTATCCCCCCTCTTTCTCATCACCCCAAGAAATGGAATCAACACGCACACTTACACACTCTCACGTGACAACACCAGAGTGCTGATCATTATCTCATTTAAAACTTTGCAGAACTACGGCATCCACCTGGGCACAGAAATGTGCAAGAAGCTGCTTGACGCCGGTACCCCCGGTCTGCACATGTACACGCTCAACCTGGACAATGCCGCGGTCAGCATCCTGAAGGTGCGACCTCCCACCTCGTATTCCCTACTTTTGTACTTTGTTGTGGAATGCAAAGCACACGGAGGAGAAGGGCCTCCTAATTAGATATCATCCTCTTCCTCTCTCCCTCCCCTTTCATTTATGCATGGCAAATTCCAGTATCAAGCCGTCTTCATAATGAAGAAGATGTAATCGTCATTCTTCGCGATTGTTCAATTATATATCAGTACATGATGCGCAAGACCTGTCATTTCATTTTGGACTTGCAACATCCGACGACGTTGCGGACCGGTGATCTTTGCTGAGGCGTGATATATGGTATGGAATGTGGCCGCAGAACCTCGGATTCATCAACCCGGAGGTGCTTCCACGAACGCTGCCTTGGCGGCCGTCAGCTAACCTGACCCGGAAGCCTCAGGAGGGGGTTCGCCCCATTTTCTGGGCCAACCGTCGCCACTCTTACCTGGCCAGGACGGCGGGCTGGGAATCGTATCCCTCGGGCCGCTGGGCCAGCTGCGCGCTGCGTGGGAAGGGCGGCCAGTTTGGGGCCATTGACGAGAAACTGATGAGCAAAGCGCTGTCCAGCGAGAAGCGCCGCGAGAAGGCGATGGCCGCGTGGGGGAAGACTGTGACCAGCGTTGACGCTGTGAAGGCCGTTTTTGTGAAGTACGTGACGGGGGAGATCAAGCAGCTGCCCTGGACCGAGTCGGACCAGATGCAGGTATGGCTCGCTGGTTACGCTAGCAACATATTTTACGACGTCATAAAGTTTAGAGGGAGTTGAGGCACTGCTGTTTATTTATATCCTATCGGGTTTTTTATGCCTACATTTTGCAGCACATCGAATGTTGTAGTGTATGTTGAGTGCAATGGTGATGGTGTGGTGTCGCTTCAGAGTGAGAGCGTAGACATCTGTGGGAAGCTGGTGGACGTCATTAACAAGGGCTACCTCACCATCAACTCTCAGCCCCGCGTGAACGGGCTGCCCAGCAGCGACGCCAAGGTTGGCTGGGGCAGCGACGACGGGTGAGCCCTCCCTTGCTCCTTTGTCGCGTCCATCGCACGAAGAGGGGAACGAGGTGGACGGGGTGGGCACAACGTTATCCACGTGATTATGAGCTCCTACAATTGCAACCCCGAACGAATCAAAATATTGACGTGCAACGCACATCTCGTACACTCATCTCCACTCATAGCTAATTCAATACCCCTGCCTTCTCCTCAACATTCTCCTCTTCTGTCTTTTGATTAATCGCCCCCGTGATTCTCAAACTTCACCTAGGGCGAATTCCAAATGCTTGATTAAACACGTTAATCTGAACGCTTGGCTGATAACCCTTTCCCATCTGTCTGTCAGCTTTGTGTACCAGAAGGCGTACATGGAGTTTTTCTGCTCTATCGCGGCTCTGGAGACTGTGCTGTCGGCGGTGAAGGCAGTTCCCTCTATCGCGTACCAGGCGGTGAACGCGAAGGGAGAGTACCAGTCGAACATGGCGGAGGACACCGTCATCGCGGCCACCTGGGGTGTCTTCCCCAACCAGGAGATCGTGCAGCCGACGGTGGTGGATGTGGCGGCCTTCAAGGTGTGGAAGGATGAAGCCTTTGCCTTGTGGACCGCGGGCTGGGCCAGCCTGTACGACGGCGAGTCGCAGAGCCAGAAGCTGCTGGCCGAGCTGAAGGACACCTATTATTTGGTCAGCCTGCTGGACAACAACTACGTCGACGGTGACCTCTTCAAGGTGTTTGCCTGAAGAGGGCAGCCATGTACGTAGCGCGTCCCCTCCTCCCGTTCATAGAAACCGTGCATTTCATATTGCTTGCGCTGCTCTATTATTTTTATGTATCGCGAGCATTACAAGACGGCCGCCTTCTCCACCCATCCCGTTG
Organism: Tetraselmis chui; assembly: GCA_026401115.1. Taxonomy (NCBI): domain Eukaryota; kingdom Viridiplantae; phylum Chlorophyta; class Chlorodendrophyceae; order Chlorodendrales; family Chlorodendraceae; genus Tetraselmis; species Tetraselmis chui. The sequence continues at coordinate 29,924 of JAPMLY010000126.1, forward strand.
CTATCCCCCAAAATTGGGATGCGAGGTTGGTAGAGGTGCGCAGCCAGGGGTGGCTGGGCATCGGCACTGGCTCATTGGAATATGATTTGGCCGGGATGGAATGCGCATTATGCAACTCAAAAAGTAACTCTTGTCCCCCGCTCCTAAATCATGTATCCTCCAACGCACACGCATGGACATGGTGCACATGAACACTTCTCTACAAAATTCCACAGTATTTCGTATCTTCGCGTGCAAAAGTTGCGATCTTGCATCGACTTGATTGACAAATCTTCTGAACTCCTAGGCAATGCTTTTGCGCTCAATATGGATTGCGCTCAATCAGGGGGTGAATGCGGACACTACAGGGCTTGAGAGCGTGTGGTTTTCGCGCCCGCACCCCTACGAAACGCTTTTTCAAATAGTCGCCGTGCCGTTAACTTGAAAGAAGCAAGTAGCTTAAAGCGTCGCAATATGAATGGTTGTGCGTATACTATGCATTCGCGACGGAGGGGGGAGGTGCAGGGCGGGCCGCTGTGGAGGAAACTTATCAAGTCGCGTATGTAGACTTACCACCGCTATTCGCATAGCCCAATGGCAAGATACGTTCGGCCACATGGCTAAAACGGTCATGGCGACCTCAATAACGTCAAAACGTGTTTAAGGCACAATCGGACGCGTCTCTTCAAGACGCGTTGAACGCATTCATTCACGGGTTCATTAACCCCAAAATCGAGTTTAGGCGAACTTTACTTTTCGATATATTTCGGTTAGATTGGGTCTACACATGAGGCGATTTGTGGGAGGCTTGTCGATAAATGTTTGTCAATTCTTATTAATTCCCTCTGCATTACACGTCTAATTCCTGGCGTGTGCCACGCGTGGAGCGGATGTGGTGGCACATACCCCCGCTTTCCAAACACCACCGTCAATATGACGCGGCCCAAGCGGGACTTCGCCCCTGCCAATCGCCTTCACCCATTTGAGCTGTGCCCTGTTCAATAATAAGAAAAGATGAATCGTATGGTTGTAACTCGTATGCTATTTACCATAGTATGCATATCACCCGTGCTTGTGGCGTGGACTTCCATGCTCCATTAATATTCCCGCCGACCAAGCGTTATGCATTCAATACGTGAACACGGCGTCCATGCCTCCAACTCCTCTCCCACAACTCCCCAAAATAGGGTTGCGTGCCTCATTGAGCAATATGGGGGTTGGTGTGAGCGCTTGAGCAATGCCGGCGTATGGTGCTCAGGACTACGGAACTTTCGGGCGCATAATTCGACAGACTCGTCCCACAACACTCGCTCTAAGCTCGCTATTAACCACACCGAATGACGGCTTGCTTCTCGGCTTTGCCGTAGTTGGGTAGTACATGAGCTTGACGTGGTGAAAGGCGCACGTGTAACTATTGACTAGTTTATGTACACCGCGTTGCATGTCCGGACTATTGTGGAGGAGTGCATATGGGGTAGTCATCCTAATTGCACCAGATGTGGTGACGCTCTTAAGCGTATGGTCACCTTTCGTCCCACGGGAATTCTCTCACGCACGCGTACGCGCCATGTGCTCACCCATCTGGAGGAAGTGGAGACAATCAAGCATTGTGATGTGATATGGAAACGACCGTGATGTGGTAACCGTCGGAAACCTCCATGGTTCCCTTCATTATCAATGTTAGAAAGCACACACCGCACGCACGGTTCAAGTTGGAGACCATGGAAGAGAAGTCAATCGGATTTGCATGTCCGATCATGTGGAAGTGATTGAATCGGTCAACCCCTTCTCAAACAAGGCATGATAATGCGGTCGGAATTATGGGAGGCGGCGAGAGCGTGAAGTGTGATAATTGTGGACACACAGAAAATGGGATGGTTCGACAATAAGAAGGCAATGACATTCGCCCATATAGGACTGCTCACATTTATGAAGTTAAATTGAGGGAGGTGACACCGATTGGGACACTAATGCTTAAAATTGTGATGGTCGAAAGTCGACTCGGCTTCTCTGAATGCATTGACTATGATTGATTACAAATCAAACATGGACAAATGCCAATAGAAAGAAAGCGACCGATATTATTCAGTTTTTACAAGTTGAACTTTTTCAATTTGGCTAAAGGATGTCCCATACATGTGGGTGGGGTTAGTCCTCCCGGGGGATTCTTGTGCCCCTGCATTCAGAGGTCCTCTCTCATTTCCTCCCGCTTACTTGCGCTTGTGGCCATTCTTGCGCTTGTTGGTATTATTCTAAATCAAAGACACGAATTCGACGACAAAAGTCGAGGTTTGGATGCACAAACCGTGGTGTTGCCGGAGTGATTTCGGATTTTTTGCGTCAATTCGGGTAGTCAGAGATACAAAAACAATAAACAGAACTTCTCATATATGTCCCGTTATGCACGTTGAATGTGAAATTGATATATGGATATCGTTGGCTATACCACGTTTTAACGCAATCTTCACAATGTACGAAATCGTCGTTAACTTGTGGATGTACAATGATATGCTAGGGCCGTCTCCTTCACACTTGACACCCCTCAGAACTCCATTTTAATAGCCGAGCATTTCGCGCTCGGTTTGCATTATTATTGCCGGATTCCGTGCGGATGATATTTTGGTATTGTTTTTCTTGCGAAAATGAGTTCCACTCGATGACGGGAAATTTTCGGACATGCAAGGTGTATCTTTGTTGCCATGCATGCGAGGTTTGTTGGTGGCGACGCGTGGTAATGGGGCATGAGTTGTATGCGCTAGCGTGTGCATGCGGTCCTGTTTCCCCGCTTGTGGAAGACTATTAATAAAGAATAACGCTATAGCAATAATCAACTGCACCATACTTAAATCACACACATCCTTTGAAAAAAAAACCAACGATTTTTGCATCAAGCAACCACACACACACACACACACACACACATACTGTTGTGAGATCCCCGTGGTGGGCACGATAATGGACACATCCGTACGTTGTACTCCGGGGGAGTCTTGGCCCTACTATCTCGCCAATAGTGGATGTACTGCGGGAGCCCGTTGCTCGGGCAGTACGGGGGTATATATATGAGATATATCCCCAATGGGTACCGACTTTTAGGCGCGGTACTTGGTTACGGCGTTTGACTCCGGACACGGAGGTGCCGGGTTCGATCCCCGGTGATGGCATTTCCGTGTACCCCGTTGACAGGTTATGGGCCCTCCGCGTATGACGCGGGTTGCTAGGGTTTGACCGGAGTTGATCGGATGGTGTCCATTAGGGGGAGTGTTGTGAGATCCCCGTGGTGGGCACGATAATGGACACATCCGTACGTTGTACTCCGGGGGAGTCTTGGCCCTACTATCTCGCCAATAGTGGATGTACTGCGGGAGCCCGTTGCTCGGGCAGTACGGGGGTATATATATGAGATATATCCCCAATGGGTACCGACTTTTAGGCGCGGTACTTGGTTACGGCGTTTGACTCCGGACACGGAGGTGCCGGGTTCGATCCCCGGTGATGGCATTTCCGTGTACCCCGTTGACACATACACACACACACACACACACTCACACAATTTGAATTGAAAACTCTCTCACACACAATTTGAATTGAAAACTCTTACACAAGCACACACGCACACGCACACACACAATTCAAAGGAAAATCCAAATGGTGTGAGAGAGAGGGAGGGAGAGTGTGTGCGCGCGCGCGCGCGCGTGTGTGTGTGTGTGTGTGTGTGTGTGTGTACTTGTGTGGGATTGTGTGAGAGTTTTCTACTCAAATTGTGTGTGTGTGTGTGTGTGTGTGTGTGTGTGAGACAGAGAGTTTTCAATTCAAATTATGTGAGTGTGTGTGTGTGTGTGTGTGTGTGTGTGTGTGTATGTGTGTGTGTATGTGTGTTGCATGGTGACCGATTTTCGAGTTTCGATGATAATGCCAATACGAATTGTGTGCGGTTAATCTATCTGCTGCCCCTTAACTAGATGAGCAGGATCCAAATTCTCTCCGGCAGGTACGGGTACAGGAACCTGCACATTTTTATATCATTATCTGTAAACATTTGGTATATAGGTCGTACCGTACGTGAGCTCCCTTTTTCCCTGTCCGTGCTCATGTTGTTCTTCTTGCAATCAGTGTGCCCCTACCTGAGCTCGAGCGAAAAGGCTTTATCCATAAATTGCATTTATACCATCGACTATACATTTTTAGCGATGAATTCGAGCCTCCTGCCTTGGTTTTGGGAGTACAAGGAATTCTAAATGCTCTGTTTTTTTTCTTTATGGTAAATCCACATTTCTGCTTTGTGGTTCCCACGTTCCCACTTCCTTTTTGCTTTATTGTGGTTTCCACTTCCTTTTCTTCTTAGAACTTGTTTCTTATCTGCTTGTACCCGTAGCGATACTAATGGAGTCGGATCATCTAATTACAAAGATCAATAGTTGGAATTTGGACGAATTCGGACGCGGTGGGTTCGGTTTCGTCGTCAAGCAAGTCGATAGGTGGCTCAGGGGCCGCCTTACCACCCTCCGTCGCTGGGGTCGCGTCGGCGGGAATGGACTGTTGTTGATCGGTAGTAGCGGGTGTGGCTGTCGGCTGCTGGAGTTGTGCGAGTAAGGCAGCGTTAGCCGCCAAAAACTGCTAAGTAATCCGTTGTTCCGAAGCCAAAACTGCCGTACGAATCTGTTCGGCTGTGCGTTGTTCGATCGAGGTAGCGTAAGGGTCGGCCGCTGCGGCGGACGTAGACTGCTCTGGCTGCATGATGCTTACCTGCGTTGGGGAACTGCGTAGCTGAACGAGGGGAAGTGTCGCGTGACGCTCGAGTGCGCATGGGACGATGGTAAAATGACACCCTGGTCGACTACGAGAGTCGAGACTGCATTCGCGCGAAGCCTAGATTGGCTGTGCGCGAAAGCCGAGAGTGCTAGGCTCGTGGCTAGTTCCGGCTTATAAGGCGAGGGCTAGCTAGAGCTGACCGTTGGGGAGGTCGTTGGTCGTTGGTTGCGTCTAGCTTCCAAGGCAAGGTGGTTGCCATGCAGGTGCGACGCGCCGCTATTAACGGTAACACTAACCGCTAGTGTCACAGCGGTTAGTGTCCTATATCCGTACACATGGGAGTTGGATATGCAAACCTCTAGATTTAACTCAATCTGCCCATATGAAATCGTTAAATTTCAATACATTTCCGCGCTTTTCTTATATGAAAATGTAAATATATTGGTTACAAGTGCTCGCATGAACACCAATGTTCCTCGTATAGGTGCTCGTCTCCCACTCCCGGGCAGCCATGCATTGGGAGTTCAGCTTGGAATACTTGATGCGGACTTCCGCACTTCTCCTTTGCTTGGCACGCCTTTGGTTCAGTTGGTCCATGACTACTATCCCTTCGCTATGAAGGATGGGGGCCGGTTGGCGCCTAGGGCGGTTGAGTTGGTTCATCGCATGGCTATGTTGGTTACAATTCGTCGCTTCCCTGGCTTGGGTGATGATGACTCTCGTTCTTATTTGCGCCCTGATAGTTATCTCCGTATGCAACATTTCGTTCGTCGAACTACTTCTATTCCTTTTCGGCGTATTTTTGAGGGATGTACGGCGAGAGTTCATACAACGTCTTTCTACAGCTCTTCATGATACTTTGGGTTCCTATCTCCATGATGCTTTGCAGGAGGGTAGTGCTGACGCTGTGGCATGCCTTCCTGTTCCTCGGGCTTGGGTTTTTTCCTCTTTTCTTCTTTTTGGTTGGCGGCTTATGCTGCGTTTTCTTGTAAGAAATTTGAATATTGAAAAATTATTCGCTGGTCCGTCGCCGTCGTCGTCATATATTATTGATGTCGTCCATAGAGTAGACAAAATTTTCTTACAAGAAAAAGAAGTGGAGGTCACTATAGAAGGTGCAAGGGTATCTGAGACTGAAAGGTGAAAGTGAGAAGGAGAATGGTTACAAGAGTCACATGAGAGTGACTATAAATAGTGTTCCATGTGGGGGCGCAGCCCCACTGCTATCAGACCACTGTCTGTGCTAGATGGTGCTGCTGTAGCTGGCAGTTATGATGGTTGGTTATGACTGACAGCTGCCTGTCGATATTCATAATGCGTGCTGTACGGGCAGAGCAAGCCCGTAACTGTATGATATCGCTATGTGATAAAATATGTAGTACCAGTACAATCTGGGATTGTGTACACGGCTGTAGATGCTTCAACACCCCTCCTCAACCGTGGTAAACAAACCAGAAAATGAGATAGAATCTAAGATAATGGCTGGTGATCATGGCTAGCGTAGGTCATGAATCTGGACACCAGGCGGTGGGCTGTAGCTGAAGGAACAGGTTTCGTGAGGATGTCAGCACAATTGTCAGCAGTTGGGACATAAATCATCCGAATAACGTCCTTGGCAGCCAAGTCCCGCGACAAATGGTACTTGAGAGCAATATGCCTTGTTTTCCGGGATGTGCAGCCTCGTGTGACGTTTTGGATGGCACACTGGTTGTCACAGAAAATAATAGTTGCGCAGGTAGGAGGAGAACCCAGATCCTGGACCAGCTGACGGAGGAATAGGATTTCTTGGCTGACGGACGCAACAGCAATGTATTCAGCTTCACAAGTCGACTGGGCAACTACTGATTGAAGGGCTGAACGCCAAGAGATAGGCGAGATCTGAAGGGGGGGGGAATCCCCGTCTGAAGCCGGGCCGAGGTAAGCAATCTGGCCGCTGACTGACATAGAAGAAGAAGGATCACTGCCCCACGTAGAGTCAGCAAAGGCGCCGAGCACGATACCAGAAGGGTGATGTTGGAATGAAATCCCTCGGTTGGATGTGCCTTTCACGTAACGGAGGACGCGCTTAGCAGCGGTCCAGTGACAGAGCTGCGGCTTGGAGACAAATCTACACAAGCAGGAAACAGTAGCCGCAATGTCCGGACGGGTGCAGACAGCAGTCCACAGGAGGCATCCGACGAGATTGCTATAAGGAATGCCCTCAGGGAGGGGCTGATCGTCTCGAGAAAAATTGAATTCATCGCCACTGCTCCAAGGTAAGATCACAGGATTGCAAGAGGTCATGTTGAACTGCTGGAGCATGTCTTGAATATATTTCTCCTGGTGCAGAGTAATAGATCCATCAGGGTTGTGGTCTATGCCCATGCCCAAAACCCAAGTGCAAATTCCTTCATCGGTAATGTCAAAGGTAGATCGGATCATGTCTCGTAGTCTGTTCATCCACGTTTCTGAAGAAGGAAAAACAATCAGGTCATCCACGTAGACCAAGATTATGCCTAACAAGGTAGGCTGCTGTGCCGAGGACCAGTGGAGGTACACGCCAGGGTCACCAGTAGACGTGATGAATCCGTGTGAGGTCAAAATTTTGTCGAATTTACTGCGCCATTCATAAGCTGCCTGCTTAGTGCCGTAGAGTGCCTTCTGAAGGCGCCCGAATAATTCTGTACCAGTGCTGTCAAATTCCTTAAATCCTTCTGGTAAACTGATATATAATTCCTCGTTAATGTCTGCATATAAGAAGGCTGCCACAACATCGAGTTGATAGATGGGCCATTTCCATTGGGCCGCCATGGCCAGGGCTGTGCGGACGGAGGAGAAACTGACCAGTGGGGCATATAATTTGCTTTTGTCGAAATCCTCGCCTTCTCGCTGGGCGAATCCCCTGACAACCCATCGGGCCTTGTATTTACGAATTGAGCCGTCCTTGTTTTTCTTGATAGTAAAGTCCCACTTAGTACTGAGAACTCGCTTGCCAGCAGGAATAGGGACGACTCGAAAGACGTTCCTCTCACGAATTCCATCATATTCCTTTTTGATCGTTGCTTTCCATTCTTTATTTTTAGGGCTATTGAGCGCCTCTTTCATTGTTTTTGGAATTACGTTGCTGTTACTTTCTATATCTGTTTCTGCAGGCCCATGTTGAAGTAGGGTCATGACGGATGCTGTGGATTCACGCGGAAGGCCTGGAGCTTCTGCCAAGAGGACAGTTGCCCAATGCATCTGAAGGTGATCGTCCGTCACATGTTGGTCCGCGAGGTTAAGGTCGTCAGGAGGTAAGGCTGTCAATAAGCTGTCGCCGGAGTCCCGTAATTTTAATGAAGGTAGTCGATGTCTCGTTCTGCGTCGTAGTTGTTGGTCGTTTGTAGGTGTAGATATCACAATGGTCTCGTTAGGGTCATCAGGTGGTAATGTCGTCGCCGTTGTATCAGAAGGGCCAAGTTGTTGGTCACGTGTCGCTGGTGAAGTGATGCTCTCTCCTCGTGTCGAAGAGGCAGAATCTGGTGGAGGTGCTGGAGTGGGAGTGGCTTCCCAGGCCACGACCGCGTCCTGGCGGAGTGTCTCCGGCGTTAAGGATGAGTCCATGATAGTAGGTGCAGAGTCCCCAGGATGGTCTTCGTCTGAGTCGGAATCTGCAGTATGTCGTGGAGGAGGTCTCGCGGTCTTCGTTCGTCCGTCATAAATTACCTCCGCTAAGTCCGTGGGCTCCTGAAAAGGTAAAATGCTCCCCGTGTCATGAGCGTGGTCAGGGAAGTGGGAGAGGAGCTCACATTCATCAAAAATAACACTCCGACTGGCTACCGTTCTCTTGGTCGTCGGGTTGTATATCAGCCAGGCAGGAGAATCAGGTGAGTTCCCCACATAAACACCCTCCCAGGCCTTGTCATCGAGTTTACGGCGTAGGGCAGCATCCACATGAACGTATGACTTGGAGCCAAATATCTTGGTGGTGCTGAGGTCTGGGATAATGTCCAGGGCCAAAGTGATAGGTATGCCAGCGACCCCTGTTCGATAGGTTCTGTTATGTATGAAGATGGCGTGCTTGAAGCCAAATTCCCAATAAGAGCGAGGTAGACCCGCTGTAGATAATAAGCATCTGGCCATTTCAGCCAGTGTTCTCCATGGTCGTTCTGCCAGTGCGTTCTGGTGAGGACTGTATGGTGCCGAGAAGGAAAGTTCGATGTCGTGGGTGGCACATAATTGCTTGAAAGCAACAGACCTGAAGGTAGCCCCATTGTCAGCCCGAATAAAGGAGACCTTGTGGCCCCATTTCGCAATTCTTGTGAGTAGCTCCGAGAGGACGTGTAGTACTTGGCCCGTAGATTTGATAGGCTGGCCCATGGCAAAGGAAGTTCCTCTGCAAAAAGCTCCGAAGAACTGATTATTGCCCTGTAGGGATGTCTCCACAGGTCCCCATGTGTCCAGGTTGAGGGTGTGGAAAGGACTCTGATGCCGTGACCCGGGGTCCCGGCAACGGGCCGCCACGGAGGATTTGGCGATCGCGCACGGAGCACAGAATTCGGCCTTGCTGAGAGAGCCAGGTATGCCGGTGGATCTCGGGATAGTGTTGCAGATGCCGTCATGATGGATGTGCCCGAGACGGCGATGCCATAATTGGGCTGTGAGGCGGGAAGGCCCACTGAGCAGGACCACTGAAGGTAAGGACCGGAGTAAAGGTGTAGGCATGATCGGTTCTGCCATTAAGCCGTATAAGCCCCATTCAGGGATTCTTCGGATATGAATCACTGCTCCAGTCGATAGTGTCATGTAGCATTTGTTAGCGTAGGTAAAAGTGGCTCCGGCGTCCTGGGCTCGTCCTTGGCTGAACAATTTAGAAATCCCGTGGGGGGCAAACTGCACAAAATCAGGTGCATGAAGTACATCTTTCAGGGTAGTTCGAACTTGACGTCCGTCCTGTGCGGTGTAAATCTCCATCGTTGTGCCATAACCATGTACTGTAGCAGGGACACCACTGAGCTTGTAGCGACTTGCAGGTGGAAGGTCAGTGTAGGTGTGGAACTCATGTCGGTTGGCATTGATGAATCTGGAAGCTCCTCCGTCGACAATCTGGACTTGAAGCTGTAACGGGGTATCAGCCTGGGCCATGAAGACTGTGGCCACATCCGTAGGTAGGCGGGGCATATCACGGGCAGCCGTCATAAGCCATGTACTGACGTTCATGTCCATACAATCCGCCAAAGATGGCAATAGATCACAGGAAGAAGGAGCTGTCCTGATGAGCTGAATGCTCGACGTGTCAAACCCCTTTGCTAACGCCTGCAGTACTGGCGATGGAGAACTGAAACTGATCTTGTTGTCGTCCCGTCCAGTAATGAACATTCCCGGTCCTGGACTGCCATCGCTCCGAAGGCAAAACTTCGAGTTGTGGAGACAATTCGCAATCCGGGGAAGAACAGTTGTGCCAGGTAAGCCCTTCCATGAAGAGTGGTCAGCCCCCGCGAGGTGTAGTATATCCGCCACTGTCTTGGGGGGGGGTCCTCTTGCTGATATAGTGATCCATAATCTCCCATTGTCGTCCAAAATTAGTCCACACAATCGTATCTCGAGTAGCTGTTGAACCAAGTGAAGTAGCCTTGACGCGTAAAGGGCTGCCCAATGCTCCAATAATGTCTGGGAGGGTCTCGTCCTCGTTGCCGCCCTCAATAAGGTAGGTAGGATAATTCACCTGAGTGTCAGCCAAAAACCTGATGTGTTTCAGGATGGAGTGAAGATACTCGTAGTTGTCCAGAGGGTAGCATTGTCCAGTCTCGAGAAAAGTAACTGGTGGAAGGGCCGTCCATGATGAGAAGGGGGTGGTCAATATTGAACCAGGTAAGCGCTCCCTCCACCGAGAGATGGCAGAACGCGGTAGCCCCAGAGGGTAGATGACATGGAGAGCAAGAAGACGTTGATTCAGAATTGCGAGCGCATCAGGAGAATCACAGGTGCCGGAGAAAATGCCCACCGTTCCTCCTGTTTGCAGATGACCCGCCAGTAGTGGTACCAGTCCGCCGGAGAAGAAACTGACCCAGTGTTCGATGTGTCTTGGCAGTGGTGTGACAGGGATGTCGCGCAATGTAACAGAAATCGTGTCTCGCGGTGCCGGTGCTGACAGCGCAAAGGTCCAGCAATCGAAAGGGCTACGCGGCGACTCGGTGGTGTAATCGTCCGGGTGATAAGCCTCGGTGAGATCCGGGAGACTGCTCGCCGTGGATGCCGAGCTAGTGGTCACGGTGGAGGGAACCATGCTCCAATCCCACAGAGCAGCGCTGGTAGCTGTATCATCGACCTGAGCATGTGGTACACTGGTTTGTACGTCCGCAGTTGTATCAGGGGTCACGCATAAGGAGTCGCGAATGAGAGGCTGCGGGTCCGTTGGTGCAGGCATGCTGCCGGAGGCTGTAAGAGCTGAAGGTAAGTACGTGTACACCGGCTCTGTGAAGTCTTGGGACTGGTGTTGCACCTGTGGCTCATGGAATATCATGGGTGGAAAATCGTACCCATAGCTTGGAGAGGATATGTCACGCAATACTGGCGTGGTCATAGCGAAGCAGAAGTCCTCATAGTCCACATAGCCTACTGGTTGTCCAGCCGAAAGCATGACCCGAGGTTCCGAAGGTGTCGGGCGCTGCATGTTATTCCCCTGCGTGCCATCCGTGGACCAAGAATCATTTCTCGCAGTTGGTCGAGTCGGGGGTCCAGGTCGCGTCATCGGGGGTGGGTCGGATAAGGGTCGTCCATCAACGTGTCTGCGCTGCCAGCACCGTGAATGATTGTGGTTTGATCTGCCACATCTCTCGCAGGGATTTCTCACAGGACGAGGATCATCAAGGTGCTGGGCCTGGCGTGGGGCAGCTGAAGCCACAAAAGCCGTGACAGGAGGACAGATTTCGACTGGGTCATCTCGCTCTGCAGCGGGGTCTTCAAGAATGATGTTACGAAAAGTTGCCCACGGTTCGTCCGGATTCATACGGCGATGACGTTTGAGAAAGATACGGAGGTTGGGATAAGCCGCGCCATCAATGTGTGGGATAACATGGTGGTCGACAAAAGCCTGGTCACTGCAACCTCTGCTCAAGCGAATGAGGGTACGCCATGCTGCATCTTTGCTGTTGATGAACTCGATAATGTGCTGCGACGGAAGTTGCCGAGACATTAGAACTGTGCTGGCGAGACACGCAGCGCGATTTTCTTCCAGTTTAATCCATGATATAATGTTGCGCCATGCCAAGGTCCCATGGAAGGTCTCGGAAGTAGTGTCATCATCCAGCACGTTGATAGGCAGGGCGAGCTCGACCTCCGTGTGGGCTGCCTTGCACTGTCGCACGGCTGCAGAAAGACAATGGAATAGGTCGCGCTGGTTGGCAGGTGTGCCGTTGCCAGACAAAGCTGCATCGAATTTATGAGAGCGTGTGAAGTCCTTGAAGGAGTGCACCCAAGCAATCATGTCTGACCATGTAGGTTTTTCCGGGAGTTTGGGAGTCTTGTTGATATCAATGATTTTCTTAGAAGACTGGGCTGACATGGTAACTTGTTCCATGAAGGCCGATAGTAATTCCTCATTTTTGACTGCCTGTGAAGGAGAGGAAGGGGACGACATTGAAAAGGCTTGGAGTGAGGTTAGAGGTTAGTAGTATTTCCGGACAAAGAAGAATTGAAAATTTTCGACGTCGATGATGGTATCTGTCGTCGATTGTCGATAAAGATTTTCAAAAGGTATCACTGTTGACTTTAAGATCTAGGCGCAACGAGTGAAAGGTGTTTGTCGACGGGAAAATCGCGCACGAGGATGTGTTGAGGCGTTGAGAAAATGCCTTTTGAGGAACTATTGCTACTGACTTTAGAATTTTGTCGCAGAGAGCAATACGAGATCTGTGTTATGAAGAAAGGTGAGCAAGATAAGATTATGAAGGTGTGTTTCAGAAGTGTTGAACCTTTCCTGTGTGGTTTACCCTTGATGTCAATCAGCACACTGTTCTGTGTTGTATTTGGAAGTCTAACAAAGCTAAAAAGTACACTGATGATGTTTTCGACGAGTTAGCTAAGTTACTTCGTGTGAGGGCCCATAACCTATAGAAGGTGCAAGGGTATCTGAGACTGAAAGGTGAAAGTGAGAAAGAGAATGGTTACAAGAGTCACATGAGAGTGACTATAAATAGTAGTACAATCTGGGATTGTGTACACGGCTGTAGATGCTTCAACAGTCACCAAGCAAAAAAGAAGAATGGAGGGGAAAAAAGAAAAATCTAAGCCCGAGGAACAGGAAGGCATGTCGTCCATAGAGTGCTTTGAGATATACTGCACTGCGGTACAGGTACCCGTGCATGCCGATGTCTATCCGCGGCGGCGGTGACGTTTCGAATTCGTTTTTTGAAATAATATCGCACATTATTTCTATCATGAGGCGGTGAGGAGCCGAGCGATCCCAGTCACAGAGCTACGCCCAAGGCGCTTGCCTGCCTCGAGCCTGGAGCGCAGTACCACCCGCCGCCTTGAGAGCATTGATAGGTCCGCGCATAGGTGAATCGCTGCCGGTCATCATGGGGTCCGAGGCGGTAGCTGGGAAAGTGGTGGCTCCTCTCGTGAGGCAAAGCCTTTTCGAGAAGGAGGTTCCCGCCAGCTGGGAAAACGTGCGACAGGTGAGGGTCCCCCGTCTTCGACCTCCTTGGAGACGGACCCCTATCGAGCCCAGCACCGCAGCAAGTACTCTAGCGGCACGATTATCGCCCGGGCTCTGTTTTGTGTTTGTAGATTTTCCTACGGCGGGAGCGGTTTCAGGAGCTGGCTTCGATTTGGGTGGCGCAAGGTGCGCAGGACGCGGAACTACCGGAGGTAGCGCAGGGGCTGACGGGCGCCTACGTGCGCATCTGTACCGTCGATGGTAAGAACAGCGACGAGGGTGACATCCGAGGGAAATACCACCTTCTTCAGGTCGGCTACGCTTTGAAGACATCCCATGTACAAACGTCTCGTTCGTATATGGTACTGCTCGCCGTGTGTTGTGCATGGTGTCTTGTGACTAACACTCTTCGAGCTGGACCTGCGGCAGGTGCAGAACACGGAACTTAGTGACGGCGTCATCACCTTGAAATTAGAGTGTCTCAGGGGACCAGTGCGACCGGAGCTGCTTTCGAATGGGCTACCCACCGGCGACGAGCTAGCCGTTTTACAGGTGAGGACGCGACTTGCTTTCACAGCAGAACGACTATTTTTTTGTGACGACGCGGCAACTGACTTCTTCACGTACATAAACTTTCATGTATACTGTAATACCCTGAAGCCCGAACTCAATTATTCGCGACAGGAGCGTATCAGCAGACGAAAACTCGGCGTATTGTCGGAGGGCTGTCTTCGCGATACTTTGACGAGGCTGGCGCTGCTCTTCCACACTCAACTCTTGCCGTGTCAAAAGTTGGCGGGAGCACCAGGCGGTGCGGAGGCGGCGATGGCGGCTTTACGACAAGAGCTAAAAGCGACGGTGCGGGAGCAGCGACGCCGAGTGCTCTTGGAAACATCAGCAAAAGCAAACGAGGACGGCGCGAAAAAAGCTCATGGAAAGCGGAAGACGGGGGCGAAGGAAACCGCGGAGACGCTAGCATCGATTTTAGCTTCGCGTGCCGTCGATAGGCCGCTGCGTGCTGTGGTGAGCTGCCCGTTTTGTTCACGTCACCAGTATACATACATATTTTTCTAAACTTACTCAGTCGCCGTTCCGTTCAAATAACGTCACCTAATTATGTGAAGTCAATGAGAAAAAAACGACTACCCACATTAATGCTTGTGCTGGTGTCTTTGGTGCTATTGACAGTTTTCGTTAGATGTTGTTATAGAATTGAAGCAACACCATTGCTGCATTTCTCGACTGATCAAATCGTTGATACTGTCGATTCAGCGGACGTGAGTTACTGTGGGGCTGTTATTAACTCATTGTTTATTCTACAATTGATTTGAAGTGTCGATTTCAATGCGAAGTTTACGAATATTGTTGTTTGTTATTCTTGACATATATTTTGCAACATACGAAGACATTGATGCTACGCACAAACCTTATTTCAACCAGCACCCACATATCCTGTCTGCACTATACTATTGGTTCAGGATACAAGCGAATGTAGGTATTTGTGCTGATATGGTGCGTTTTTGCTGATCATCTCTCATTTCCATAAGACGGAATGGTCAAGAATGAAACATTATACATCAGCATTGGTATGAAATAATCACTTAGAGCCTTAGCTCTAAAGTGTTTTGCTGGCCGACTATCAAGTTTTGTGCTACCATATAAAGGCGCTTAGTTGATTATTAGAATAAACACAGTGACTGTATGATGATGTCGAGGTATACCGATCTAAACTTTTTTCTTGGATCAAGCTACGGCATTTTTAAGTATGCAAATATCGGAAACCCGTCAACTGACGACTGCTGTGAATCGTCACGTCGCTGCCCATTTTCTGCGGCATAGCGACTAGGCAAGGACCCAAGCACTGACGGTTATGGCACATCTGATGCTGCGGACGTAGCCGCCGCCGAAACCGGAGAAGCACGCAAGCCGACAGAAGCCGATAAACTGAACGCCCCGTGGACTGAGCGACAGCCGCTACAGAGTGAGTATAATGCGCGCGTTTGCAGGTTAGTAGAGTCGATACAATGGATTAGTAGAGTCATGTGCGGTTCGCAGTATTGCGCCGGCTGACGTAACTCAACTGTGGGTTTCGACGGTTTTTAGGGTACATGAAGGTACGTAAGATGGTGAGTCTCGCGGAGCTTATGCGAAAGGCGCCGCAAGCGCCGCCTACGCCGGAGAGGGCAGTGATGAAAGCCGCTATGCAGGCCGACATGCCACCCTCCGCGAAGAAGAGCTTGGACGAGTAGGTGACCGGCGGAGAGATTGGACAGGCTGAACTTCTTCCAGGGTGTCAAGCTCTATGATTGATAGTGAAGGGTAATGGTATGTCTTCACAACGATGGAAGGTCGATATGCTTGCGTGCCTGATGCGATTGCTCGCGGCATCCGTGTAATTAATGTCTAAGCGATATTCCTTTCTAAATGAGTGTTTTGGACTTTTCCTCTTAACCAGCTATTTTATGTGGCGCAACATTGAAAGTATGAGATGGAGTATCACAGTTTTTTCAGTTTCAGCGCTACAGGTACTCAAATTCACCTATGCAAACCATTAGAGACACAGCTAAACAAAAACAGGGATAAACAAATGACATTCCAGATGGCTATATATTTGCAGCCGTCGCCCATCGCTAGACTACACGATGCATGGCCCGATCTCCGGGTGTCGACCAAACGAGACTTGCAGGCGTTTCCGGTGAGAGACGGGCCAACATGAGTGTGCGATTGGGGGGGGGGGGGGGGGGGGGGGGGGGGGGTCTCGCCACCATGTGAAAACGCTCGAGGCTTAGAACTCTAATTGGAAATTGGAAATTGTTTACAACATGTGCCGGCAAAGTGGACCGACTGCTGTCTCTCGGGCCACTCTACTTCGCCATACAGGACTTATTAGCAAGTTGGGCCCGGGTCTCTTCGACCAGGCACACCTATCGACACACCTATCTACAATGTGTGTCGACGTTCCTCGGGAGTTTAAAAAAAAACTGTAAGCAACCGCATTAATTGCCACAGTCCCCCCGCCTAAGCAGTAACAGCGTAATAATTTTGTAATCAAGAAAAATAGATATAAAAATAAATCCACTTGTCGAGAAATGCAAAACTAAACTGCTGCTCGACTTTCACGATGCACGGCCCGCTCCCACCGAACCGGGGTGTCGACCGGCCTAGGCCGGTCGGCGTTCGGGAGGGACGACGGGCCAGCCTAATCTAGCTCCCGCGTGACTTCGGTCTTGCCGAAGGTAGGAGGGGAAAGGCTGGCAAAAAAGCCTTCCTCGCGCGGTCGCTCGTCGATCCCGCCGCTCCATCCCGTAAACCCCGCCCCAAGGTCTTGCCGCGTCCACCGACGCGGCGGTCCTCCTTGTCGAGGTCCCCCGTCACCTCGAGGACAGGTGGGGGGGACCGAGACACACAGACATAGAAAAAACTAGCGCTCTTGCCTCCGCGCCTGAATTTTCCCGCTCATTTCCCCGGTTTTTCCTCTGTTTGGTACCCGGGTACCTGTCGGTTTTCCGGCTTGTGGCCGTACCCTCCCCCCTCTGATCGCGCGTCCACCGAGCAGCATGTTCTTGAGCGGGGGCCTCCGCGCTCACCCGGGCCCACGCTCAAGGAATCCTATAATTATGAAGGTCTGTCGGGGTAGTGGGTGTCGAAGAGGGGGGGGGGGGGGGGGGGCAGGTCACCGTAGCCGGATCCTGCGGGCCGCGGGCGCCCGGAATTAAACAAAACCCTCCGTGCCGGGTTTTCCGGCGGCGCCGACCCAAAGGGTCGTCGCCGCCAGATCGTGTCGCTCCTCCCGTCGCGACCGTTCTCCTTGCCGCCCCAGCTAACTCCTCCCCCCGGGAGATGACGCTGGACGACGTAGCGGCTCGCTAGTGAGCGCTCTACCCTGGTGCTGCTCCCCAAGACCCCAACTAGCTCGACGCCGGGTACGGACATTGTTTTAGTATCCGAAAAAAGCCCTCCGTACAGGGCTTTCCGGCGGCGGCTGATCCTGAGGATCGCCGCCGCCTCATATAGCCGCTCCTCCGTCTGCGACTAGCCACCGGTCTGTGCCATATCTTGCCTCACCCCTCGGCAAGGTTCGACTGGCACATGGTTGGTCAACGGCTAGCGAGCGCCCTTTCCTGGCGCTGCTTCCCGGCTGGCCACCACCAGCTCCAACACCCGCCTCCCACCGCTGATCCGGCCGTACCCTCCTCGCCATCAAACGCTGCCGTAGTACAGGCCCCACCCCTCAAAGTAAGGTTGTATTTAGGAGTATTTGTACGCGAAAAAACATATCGGACGGGCCGAGCGGGAGATCTTGGCGCCGGTATTGCAAAGAAACTGTTTTTTCAAAAGCCCTATGTACAGGGCTGTCCCGACAGCTGTTGATCCCGTGGATCGAGATGTCGGCCCTCTTAGCCCCCTACCGTGCCAAGCCTGGCACGGCTACGGGGTTTCGAGCGCCCACCATGGGGAAGTGAGGGGATGCTGACGGGCATGCGAGCGCACCCCCCTCCGGGGCCGCCGCCGCTGCGCCGCCGGCGGGCGCCTTAGAACTCTAGATATTGTTTCGTGTAAGCAAGTAACTTTCGCTCGGTGCCTCGAACAAGTGTTGGTGTACGGCTTTTGTGGAAAAAGCACGATATCGATGCAAACAGCGGGTATACTTACGTGACATGGAGTCTGAAAATAGTGTCGAAAAGTAGGTATTCTACTGAAAACATTTCCTGCCATGCGTGGTTGTAAGCGCACTCGCCCATACATTCACACATCCATATGTGTATGCGTGTTTGTATCGCACTGGCACCCCACACGCATCTATGATTACCAATATCATTGTGTTCATCACCCTACGACGCGCCGCTCCCGGGACAAAACTGTTGCCAAAATACGCCTCGGAACCCACCGGATCGTCCCAACTCCGCGCACATACACGCTTGAATGGGCTCACCATCTGCTACTCATATTCATACACATAACCCGCACGACCATCCGGGCGACCCACCACTACTCCACATGCCCCTATCTCGGACACATATCTACTCCCACACAACATACAACCTCCGTGAGGAGAGTTAATAAAACACCCCGCCACTTCATCGGAGAGGGTGGAACAAGCAACAACGCTTTGCCCCAACTAGGAAGTTACGGACGTGGTTGGGAGGGCCCATAGACAACAATCAACCGCAACTGGTACTAATTGTAAATCGATTTCATTTTTTTTTTGGCGTGTGGTCCTCATTGAACTCGGGTGCATGTACCAAACATAGAAGGCCGGGGATATGATATGAGGCGGGAAAACAATGCGCGTAGGCAAAAGTGATGTTTCCTTCCATCAGTTCCATGTTTTACCCTTCCCCCCCTCCCCCCTCCGCCCTCCGCCACCCGCCCTCGTGGTTATGGGGAACCTCAACAAAGAGGATTTCCGCGCCGGGAGGAGCGGCGTGCGCCGACCATCGGCGAGGTGATCAACGACCGAGTACGTACAAACATGGGGAGGGGTATTCATCCAATATGTTTCAGCTACTCTCTTGCGCGACCGGAGTCATGTAAGAGATAAAATAGGCAGGCCTACCGACGCCTCGACTATTAACGAGCCTCGGTTGACCGGCGCCTCATTTCGGTGGGAACAGGCCGTGAACGTTAGGGTCGAGCAAAATATGTATTTCGGATTTTAGATAATTGTGTAGCGAGTAATGTCGGGTTGCATGAATGACTACTATAGCACCCGTACGTATCGCTACTAGTTTTATTCCGTGCACTATGGGGAAGTGTACACCCGCAGTTGTACAACCATTGTAATTAGCTCAAGTCCCAGTACAATACTAGCAACGTCCTTATCGGTAATATTAACTAAGCGACACGACGCCCTTGATCATGTCTGCCCGAGGAGACAGACTGCAAGTCTCATGCGGCGTATTCCCGAGGGTCGTGTGACGCTTCAATACTAAAGGCGAGCTAGGCTTGGCTGCTTAAGCCATCGTAGTGGAGGGAGGAGAAAGACACTTTTCTAGTTCTCTTTATTAATTACATTCAGCTATTTGCAAAGCAATTACGCTGTCGCACGTTCTCTTTGCGTTAGCCGTTATTAATTATAACGCAGTTTGTTCTCTTAGCAAACTGGGACATTGGTTTCGAAGCGTTTTGGATCTACATGAGACTTTGAAGACCGCTCGACTTACGTTGACAATGGCTTCTTTGGGACATGGCAATTACGTGGTGATTTTGGTTTTGCTTGCAGATGGAAGTGCTAGAAGAAACGAAATCCTATTCGTCCTTCAACGTGGAGCTCAATCCGGTAAGGTGTGGTTCACGGCTAAGCCTCCGCATCAAACATCGATGTATTCATGGGATCATGATGCGTCTGCCGTATCAGCCGCATCAATGCGTCCATGAATTAGTGCCCTATTTAACCAATGCATCCATGAATTAGTGCCGTATTTAATCAATGCGTCCACGAATTAGTGCTAAATTTAATCCGCAAGGAGTCCATGAATGAGTGTCCTACTTAATCGATGCATCCATGAATTAGTACCCTAATTAATCAATGCATCCATGAATTAGCAGTGTACTTAATCGATGTACAACAAACTACATATAGAATTACGGTTCATCGGTAGCATCGATGCATCCCATTTGAGATTTCGTAAATAAGATGATTGTAGGAGGGGGAAATGATTGTAGAAGTCAATAGCAATGCAATATTGTTAAACTACATACACGGCTATCATCCGGTAATAATCCGGCTTATCATCTCCTTAAATTTTTATGTGTGAGGAGACCGATGTTAATGCATCAATGCATTCGCCCCGCATTACCCGCATCAATGTATCCATTAATTAATGCCCTACTTAATTGACGCGTCCATGAATTAGTGCCATATTTAGTCAATGCGTCCACGAACAAGTGCCCCATTTAATCGACGCCTCGACGCATTACGTACCAATTTATTCGATGCATCCACGAATTAGTGCCCTATTTAACCGATGCGTCCACGAATTAGGATAATATTAACACGTGTTATGCATCAAAGTTTGATGCATTGCAGTTGATGCTTGATCTTTAGTTTCTGAGGCTGATGCGGAGGCTTATTTCCGGCTGGCGCAACTTCACCTAACGAAACACATGTAGCAGCAACGTCTCGAGCGCTATTACTCGAACCCGGCTTGCCGTTTTCGAGCGACGATTTACAGCAGTTGGTTCGCAATAAGTAGTGTCAATTTTGCTTTCGGATGGAACTTAGTAGCACGTCAGAGTTTTCGGAACGTCTTCTCCACCGATCTTCATTACTTTACATTTGCGTACCGCTGCTAACATCGAGACAACAATTGAGGCAATGGCTACTTAGTTAGCGAATTATGACGTCGTTCTAGCCATTGTTGCGATCGGCGGGCTTACGCCTAATGAGAATGGTAACGTCAACAAAAGTAAGCAGTCTCACGAGTTTCTGTAATTTGGATTTGTTGCGTCTTGGCAAGTTTTTCGTAACGCAGTCTAGACTAAGCATTTCTTCTTGGTTCACGACGACGACATGTCTAAAGACTTCTTGTTTTCGCCCTATCTTAATGATGGTGATTCTGGTTCTGTTTGGAAGCAACGTGTTGGTTTCTTTAACCAGTTGGTTGGCGATGAAATCCCTCGGCTTTACGCATGCGAGTTCCGCCGCCGACTACGAAATTGGATGGGCTTCATGCTACCATGACCGAGAATCAACGCAAGGCAGTTGTACAAGGCCCTCGACATGATGGAACTAACCCAAGAGATCTTGAAGATTGTTGGAATTTCGGCTGCAACGCTTTCTGATGTTGGGCCTCGACTCCGACACTTACAACGCGGTCATCTGAGTTACGTCTCGATTTGGTGGACCTACGTTAAATTGGTGGTTAGACGCTAAGGCTCGAGGATAAGTCCTACGAACGTAGACTGAGTTGGTTGAAGCTTTGAAGAAGACGACGCTTCTTCCCAACATTCGCGACAACGCCATATACTCCATAGTGGCACTCAAAAAAGTCAACCGGACTTTTCATGAGTACACGAGAATATTCAACGACTTCGGGCGCCCGCCGGCGGCGCAGCGGCGGCGGCCCCGAAGAGGGCTGCGCTCGTGGACCCGTCGGCACCTACCTCTACGTCCACGCGGTACGCGTTGATAACCATGTAGCGGAGGTGCTTGAGTGCTTCGCACGACATGAGCTTCGCGCAGTTGAGTTTGCGTAAGTCGATTAACATGCGCCACTTAGTGACGCCGGGCTTGGGGACAAGAAACATGCGGGAGACGTAGCGGATGTTGTAAGCACGCTCCTAGGCTCCGCATGCTTCGAAACGCGGAAGTTTCGTCGCTACGAGGTCGAGCTGGGGCTGGGTGGCGTCCTTCATGGAGACTCCGTGGTTGAAGGGTTTGGGACGTAGTCCGTTTTTGAATTTGACCCGCACGCCATGGCGGATCCAACTCACGACTTGACCGCTCGCGCCGATATAGTCCACTCATGCCATCTTTGCCGCACGCGGTGACGCATGTAGTTGGATGACGGGGAGCAAGAATGGACGCGGCGGGCCGCACCAACACTTCTTCGTGGGTGGCTTGGTCCCGTCGCTGGGCTTAGTTCCGGTAGCATCTGATGTTGCCGTTGTAACTGCGTTTGTCGGTTGCCGCCTTCTTGGCCTTGGCGTCATGTCCGGGTGGCTTATCTTGCGTTGTCTTCGCGAACGCGACTCTAGCTGCTGCCTTGCAGGC
Organism: Tetraselmis chui; assembly: GCA_026401115.1. Lineage (NCBI taxonomy): Eukaryota > Viridiplantae > Chlorophyta > Chlorodendrophyceae > Chlorodendrales > Chlorodendraceae > Tetraselmis > Tetraselmis chui. The sequence goes on from JAPMLY010000126.1 coordinate 51,988, forward strand.
GGCATGCATGCTAACTTCAAGCGTTCTGTCGACGATCAGTTGGCGTAACTCATCTAGTGGGCCGGAGACCGCGGTAGGGCGTGGGTGGTAGAAACGCTCGTGGGCGATTTCGGCTAACACTCGGTCCGAATCCGAGGTCGTTTATCCGCCCTTTGGTAAGGCGGAGGAAGCCCAATCGAGTACGGGCGGCCTCATCCGTCGCTGCGTGGGTGCGATGACCCGCTCAGATGAGGGCCACGGATGCAATCTGCTCGGTCGATAAAGGAGGGCCAGATGAGAGCTTGTCCATACCCTCCCTTATTGCCGCGTTGGCGCAGCTATCGAAGAAGGCATTGCAGCCTATGTGGAGGTACTCGTCGTACCCCGCTTGGGACCTCTTGTCGTTAAGGAAACGCGCCGTGTCGTCCGTCAGCGTCTAGAGGCGGGGCTCATCAATGTCGCGTGGGGGGCGTTCTAGGCCGGCAGAATTGAATTTTTCGTACGCGGTGAAGTCGACGAACTCGGGCTCGAGAAGCTCGGGGTCGTCGTTCATCATATCGATAGATGGCTCTTGGGCCGCCTTACCAACCTCAGTCGCCATGGTCGCGTCATGCGGAATGGACTGTTGTTGACTCGTGGGCACATTTGGGCATGTTAAGCGTTGAAGCTTTGCAAGGAAGGCGGTGTTAGACGCTTGAATTTTCTCAGAAATCCGGAGTTCGAGGGCCGAAATTGCAATTTGAATCTAATTGTTAGTACGTTGTTCACTGGCAGAGGCCAAAGGGTAGAGTGTCGACTCCACGAGTGGAGGTAGACTGCTCATGTTACATGTTGTTAAACGACGACTCACTTAGAACGTGGGAAAGTGTCTCGTGACGCTCGAGTGCGCATGAGACGATGCAAAGTGACATCATGCTCGACTACGAGAGTTGATACTCCAATTGCGCGACCCAGATAAGCGAGCACAAAGCACAAAGTGCCAGTGCTCGGGGGTTGCACCGGCTTAAGGGTTGCCGCTAGCTAGTCTTGCTGGAGGCGGAGCTCGGGGCGTTGCGCGAGGCGTTTCCCCACTCATCGAGGGTTACCTCGAGGTCGGGGTAAGACGCACCGCTTTTGCAGTAACGCGTAATTAACCGCCAGGGTCCGCGTTATGTCATACATGTAAGTAAGTTTTGCAAACCTCTAGATTTAAAGCAATCTGACTATATATACACATACCAGAAAAAAAAAGCGTTGTGTCCCAGCATCCATAATCGTTGGTCTCGCGCGCCCCGATATATATATTTACCCGAGGGCGCGTTTTGCCAAAGATGTCAGCTTGTTTACAATTTGGCCAAAAGACCACCACATGCCTGGCCTGGGGGAAGATTAGCGCTAATTATGGGATGGGTGGGTGGGTTGCGCGAGCCAGATGGGCGAGCGCAAAGCAGAGAGTGCCAGTGCTCGGGGGTTGCACCGGCTTAAGGGGCTGCCGCTAGCTAGTGCTGCTGGGGGCAGGGCATGGGGCGTTGCGCTAGGCGTTTCCTCAGTCCTCGAGGGTCACCTCGAGGACTGGGTGAGACGCGCCGCTTTTACAGTAACGCTTTACCGTTCAGGTTTGCGTTCTGTCACATATGTAAGTAAGTTTTGCAAACCTCTAGATTTAAAACCAATCTGACTATTTACCCGAGGGCACGTTTTGCCAGTATGTAATAAACCGGAGGTTTAGCGCAGCCTAGTCTTGATGAAGCGGTTTAGCGGGGACGAGCCAGCCGAAGTACTGCCAAGCCGCTGGAGATGGGGTCATGGTAGGGTCGATGTATTTCCCTTCTGTGACAGAATTGTTCTTGGCCCAACCACCCATGTATTTGACGACGTGGAGTGGGGTCCCGATGCAACTAGCGGCGGAGGCCGCCCCTTTACGGAGGCTGTGCGATGTCCATTTAAATCCGCTCGGAGGTGTGGCGCCGACGGCGTCGCATGCGTCGCGGAGCCAGGCGGAGAGAGTCGCAGCTGCTTGCCAGTCGCTGGAGTTTTCGTAAGGTACGAAGCTCCATAGTGCGGCGGGAGGGGAGCTGTTGTAGAATTTCTTGCAGTAGGCGGTCCGCTGAGTGCAATAATATTCCAGTAGGTCGGCCAGCACCGGATTGGCAGTAGTTGGGATGGCAAGGATAGGCTTGTCGACCGCGCTGCGTCTCTGATCGCCCTTAGCTTTGCGTATGAAAAGCCAGATTTTCTGCGAAGGTCGGTCGACGACAAGGTCGCCTGATAAACACCTTACTCCCGACTCGGCCCGGCAGAAGAACGCATAGGTAGTGCAAACTGCCAGCAGCGCTCGAAAACGAGCGATGAGGTGGCGGGAAGTAGGAGTCCACTGGAGGTGCGTACTGAGCGTAGCGGCCGCGGTGAGTAGCGAGAGGGCGAGCGGAGCTGGTAACGGTAGGCGCGAGTCCGCCGCTGTAGTCGTTGCTGTTGCATCTCGAGTCCGCGACGCGCGTCGGCCAAGAGTTCGCCGACGGCGATAGGCTGCTGTTGGTGGTCGCGGAAAAACTTGTTGATCGCCGAGTAGTACTGCTGTAGCGATGCGGCAGCGACAGTACCTTGCAATCCCAACCAGGCCGTGTAGCGAACGACCGATTGAGTAGTAGCATGTAGCGGGTGAATATTTTCCTCGTGGCAGAACGCGGCAAATTGACGCAAGCCGCTGTCGTAGTTGGCGTACGTGGTCGGGGCTAAGGAGCTGCTTAACACGTGTAGCGCAGTGGTACCGATGAGGTCGGTGCCCAACAGGTTTCGCAGTCCGGTAGTCATGCTAGCAGTCCACGGTGCGTGTGCGTCGGGTGTCCGTAAGGTGTAGCGGGCAGGCCTTGTGGGCTTGTTCGCTTGCGTAACCATTGCGCGTAGGTCTGTGAGGCTGGCGTTTGCAGTCCGTAGCGTGCGTCCTATTGCGCCCCTGCGGGTGTGGAGCCAGGCCGGCGTGGCAGTCGAAAAGCCACGACGCTCCATCCTGGTCGTCCGACCCCCTCGCGTGAGCCTAGCCGACCGGGAAAGAACAGGTCTCGCGACGGGGGGTAGTGAATAGTCTCGACGGCTGAGCTGTGGAGGTCTTGAAACCACGGTGCGTGAGGCCAGTACGGGGCGATGACGGTAGCCGCTGCTCCTGATTGGCGTAGTTTTGCACAGAGGTCGGGAAGGGCTGACCACGGGGGGTTGCAGTAGTTTATCTCTCGTTGCCATGCGGTGTCCGGGAGGTGTAGACAGTCGACGTCCTCGCATTTGGGGTCGCGCCATCGGGCGTTGAAACGTGGGAGTTGAGCGTTTTCCATTGACGCGAAGCGGTCGATGGAGTGTGGTCCCCACGTTGACTGAAGGTAGTCGAATATTCGAGGGTTGAGCTGCCAGTCGTCGCGGTCGAGCTCCCGGCTTAAGCTGTCGGCCCAGATGTTCGCCGCTGATCGGATGTAGCGGGGCCGGATGCGGATGTCGTTGACGTCGAGTAAGTGCCAGAGCCTGCGCAATTCGGTCATCATGACCGGTGAGCGCGTAGTCAACTTGGAGAGCGTAGCCACGACGGCTGTGTTGTCCTCGTGTAGTAGGACGTGTCGGCCTCGGAGTTGTGGCAAAAAGGACTCGATCGCGAGACGAACGGCGCGGAGTTCCTTCCAGGTGATGTGTTGCTGGCGGTCGTCGTCGTACCAAAACCCGCGGGCTTGGTAGGCAGGGTTGTCGTTCAGGACGGCGCCCCACCCGTAACCACTTGAGTCGGCGTGTAGGTACGCGGTCTCGATCGGTTTGTAGATGGAGCGGCCGTTGTGTTGGTTGGGCACAGTGCGCCACCACTCGAGGTCGCGGCGTGAAGCTTGTTTCGCGAGGGCTTGTAGCTTGTCGATCGGGGCTCGGAATTCGCCTTTGAGGAGGTCGACTGTCATGCCGAGGTGGGTGCCCACTTGGGTGGGCTGCCACAAGCCTTTGTCGGGATTGCGCTGGAGGCCTAGCCGGTTGAGGAGGGTCTCGATGCGGTCGCGTAGCAGTAGAGCTGCGTCGTACGAACTGGCCATGAACAGGAAGTCGTCCATGTAAGGTAGCAGTCGTACTCCGCGCCATCGGACGTTGCGGAGGAAACGTCGTGACGGTTTGTATGGCGTCTCGGAGCCGGCGGTCATCGGGGTAGGCGCCCGACGCAAGTAGTTTGTGAACACCTGGGTTAGCTTGCAAAAATAGTAAGCCGACCCCGACCAGCCCATTGGTAGGCATGCGAGGCGCCACAGCTCGCCGCGGTAGTTGACCGTGAAAAAGTCGCGGTCCTCTTCCCGAATGCCGAGCGTGTAGTAGCCGTCCGCCAGGTCGAGGGAGACGAAGTAGTCGCCTGGGCGGGACAAGTGGCGTAAGTGCTTGAGGGTCTCGCACGACATCTTGAACTCCGCGCAGTAGCTGTTGAGTTCGCGGAGGTCGATGATAAGCCGCCACTTGTTTATACCGGGTTTCGGGACGAGGAACATTCGGGAGACGTAGCGAGGGTTGGAGGCGCGCTCCCAGGCTCCGCAGGCCTCGAAGCGTGGAAGCTCCGTAGCTAGGAAGTCGAGTTGAGGTTGAGTGGCGTCCTTCATGGAGACACCGTGGTTGAAAGGTCGGGGACGTAGGCCGTTTTTGAACTTGACCCGCACGCCATGGCGGATCCAGTTCACGACTTGACCGCTCGCGCCGATATGCTCCCACTCCCGCCATCTTAGCCGCACGCGGTGACGCATGTAGTTGGAGGACGGGGAGCAGGAATCGGAGCGGCGGGTCACACCATCATTTTTTGGTGGTCTTCGCTCCGTCGATGGGTTTAGTCCCGGACGCTGCAGCTGCTGCTGCTGCTGCTGCGGCCTTGCGCTTGTCGGCGGCTGCCTTCTTGGCCTTGGCGTCTTGTCCGGGCGGCTTGTCCGGCGTGACTCGAGCGAACGCTGCTCCAGCAGCTGCTTTGCTGGCGGCATGTAGGCTGACTTCGAGGGTCCGATCGACGAACGCTTGGCGTAGCTCGTCCAGTGCGCTCGAGACCGCGGTAGGGCGTGGGCGGCAGAAACGCTCGTGGGCAAGTTCTGCGAACACTCGGTCCGAATCCGAGCTCGTTTGTCCGCCCTTGGTGAGGCGGAGGAAGCCCAGTCGAGTACGGGCGGCCTCCTCCGTCGCTGTGTGGGTGCGATGACCCGCTCGGATGAGGGCAACGGCCGCCGCCTGCTCCGCTGGTAGAGGAGGTCCGGTTGACAGCGTGTCCAAAGCCTCGCTGATTGCCGCGTTGGCGCAGCTGTCGAAGAAGGCATAGCACCCGAGGTGGAGGTACTCGTCGTACCCCGCTTGAGATTTCCGGTCGTTGAGGAAGCGGGCCGTGTCGTCCGTTAGCGTCCACAGACGAGGTTCGTCGATGTCGCGAGGGGGTCGCTCCAAACCGGCCGGAATGATTTTACCGTAGGAGGCAAAATCGACGAATTCGGGCTCGTGGAGCTCGGGGTCGTCGTTCAGCAGGTCGATAGGCTGCTCAGGGGCTGCCTTACCACCCTCAGTCGCAATGGTCGCGTCAGGGGGAATGGACTGCTGTTGATTCGGAAGCTCGGTCGGGCCTGTTAAACGTTCGAGCTGGGCTAGTAAGGCGGTGTTAGACGCCTGAATCTGCTCAGCTAATCGGAGTTCGAGGGCCGAAACCGCGCTTTGAATCTGTTCGGAGGTACGCTGTTCGATTACAGAGGGGAGGGGGTCGACTCCGGGGGCGGAGGACGACGGCTCAGGCTGCATGATGTTAGACGGCGACTTAGAACGGGGGGAAGTGTCTCGTGACGCTCGAGTGCGCATGAGGCGATGTAAAACTGACACCCTGCTCGACTACGAGAGTCGAGACTGCAATTGCGCGAGCCAGATGGGCGAGCGCAAATGTCATATCCTAGCCATTTAGCTAAGTGCTAGTATCTGACATTATTTGTTTCCTCTAAATGGTACCTGTATCTTAGCGATATTCAGTGACTCTTTATTTGTCATCACGGCAGTACAACTGTATCGCCGTATTTTCCCTCGACAGTACAGAGTTACTAGCAGTATCTCTTCTAGATAGTTCTTTTCTAGATAGTTCTAAGAGCTTGTGTGATAAGGTTAGGTAGACGGTACAGGTAACCTGAGTTAACCTGTATCACTAGTAATAGTTTGGTTTAGTTAGCAGACAGCACAAGCTACAGGTTCTAAGGCTGTTTCTAGAACAACTGCGGTGTGGGTATTTAAGATAGGGACTTACTGGTAGAGGTGAGAGACCGGTACAGAATAGAATTACGCCACACCCAGACTGTAAGAAACCCTGTTCCTAAGACAATCTTATTAATTCTCTCTACGCTGTATAATTAGATCCAGAGATTAGGTTCTACTATTAGTCTAAGGTTGCCAACTTAGCCTAACCAAAGTAGCACCTCACACGTGGTTTCGGAGCCTCAGAACAGCTAGACGAGACGAAGATGTCTAACCGAGCAGGAGAGAGACTACCAGAGGAAGTTGATGGTCGACCAGAGGGGGCGCCTTCTGGGCCGACACCGCCGACGTCGACGGATGGTAGAAGACAGACAGTGCGAGAAGGATCGAGTCCCACGATGGAGCCTATGTCGGTACACGTCACCGAGATGCTTGAACGACTAAGTAACCGAGTTGACACTTTTTCGACTGAGCTATCTCAACTGCGTGACCACGTCGACAACGGTTTCAGACATTTTGAAGGACGAGTGAACAGAAGCCGAGAGACGGAGAATTTTCTTCGAGGAGAACAATTGAGATCGGAGAGGACGCGAGAGATGCCAAGCATGATGCCGAACGATGTCAAACCAGCCAAGATCAAGAGCATCGCTACGACTAACATCGACGAGCTGAGAAACTGGTTCCGACATGCGCGAGGGTATCTACGGTATCACAGCGTTAACCCTGAAGAGCAAAGAGGAGTGTACTGGGTATCTGGCTTTCTGGAAGGACCACTATCGAAGTGGTGGTACTCCCAAGTTGCGCAGACTGGAGATGAAGTCGGTGGAGGATTTTCCGGAGTTTCTGAGATGGAGAAATCCTTAATTCAGGAATTCTGCGGAAGAACACCGGCGGAACAAGCGAGATTGAATTTGGACAAAGCAAGACAGAAAACCACGGTCCTGAAGTACGCGAACTATTTTCGAGAACAATTATTGGAGCTTCCTCACCGTCACGAAGAAGATAACGTACATGATTTCCAGCGCGGTTTGAGACCCTCGATTCATAAGGAGGTTGCCCTGAAAAACCCTAAGACCCTACACGAGGCGATTCAAGCAGCTCTGCGAGCGGAGGCAGCGGAGACCAAGATTGAGACGACCCAACGCTCGACAGGCCGACTGAACGCCATCGAAGAAGACAGCGACTTTTCAGAGGCAGGGGAGGAGATCGACAGTGAGTCGGAGGAAGATTCGCATGGCGCGACCGAAGAAAAGCCGCGGGAGCTGTACGAGATTAGACGCCTCACTCAAGAGGAGGTCGACAGATTTAAGAAGGAGGGCAAGTGCTTCATTTGCCACAAGAAGGGACACATCGCTATCGACTGCCCAGACAGAAAGAACAAGAAGAATGACAGAACGAGGAAATCCCGGCCGGGAAAGTGAGACCTGAGTCGGCAGCTCGCGGCAAGCTGCAGGATGAGGTTTCGTCTCCTACAGCGACTCAGGAAGAGACCAGAACAGAAGAAGTACGAGACCCGTTACCTCAAACGACATTGAGGCCAGTCTTTAGGAGCAAGGACTTTAGCGACTGGATGATGAATAGGGAGTATTTCCTGAAGTACTCTCAGACCTACGGACCTTTCGACTTAGATGGAGCTAGCGATAATGACGGCCTTAATTCTCAAGTGGCGGAGGATTTTTGCTGTCCGGCGCGCCCATTTCAGGAGAGAGATTTACAGAAGTACCGGAGAATTTGGCTAAATGCGCCATTTAATGAATTAGAAGATTTTTTGGGCCATTATTTGCGGAGTAAACTGCTTCATCCCCATCTGAGAGCGGTTATAGTGGTTCCAAAATGGAGGGCAAAACCATGGTTCAAGCTGCTGCGAAATTTCCGACTTGTCGACGAGCTGGCGGCGAAAGAACATGTGTTTACCTGCCCCACGAACGATGAAATAGAAGGAAGAAGGCAAGATGTTGGACCGACAAGATGGACGACGCAAGTCTACGTCGACGACACCGATCGAGTTCGATTTCTGCCTCAGAACCTACAGAATCCCCCGAAGACCTACTGGACTCACTCGACGACTCTTGTTACCGATGGCCGACGAGTGTTACTAGCGAAAGAGGACACTGGCATGGTCTGGTTTCCTGGTGGCAAACAGGAGATTGAAGACGCGACCCCGGAATACACAGCAGTGCGAGCTCTTACGGAGACAACTGGATTAAAGGTGAGCGAAACAAATTTACGCCTTTTAGGGACGGAGTCTTCCGGACAGAATAAGCGCTACGTGTATATCGCTCGCGTTCGACCCGGATCGATACCGGACGCTACGTCAACTTCTCGGGCAGTATGGGCTACCTGGAAGGAATTAATTTCGGCACGGCGTACGGGTTATCTAGTCTGTGGAGAACAGCAGTTCCCTCTTCGTTACGAGACTTTTGGGAAACCGATCGACGGGTGGATGAACAAGAACGTCCGACTAGAAGACAGTGTTCCTGCGACGCTACATGTATCCACAACCCAGTCTGGAACAAGTCTGTTAGTGTTGGGAGGCACCTTACGCGGACATCGATGCCGTATTTTGGTTGACTCTGGCGCTTCGGAAAATTTCTGCAAGGCTGAGTGGGTACGGGAGCATCACATCCCGACAGTTACTGGAGAGAAATACCGGATAAAATTGGCAGATGGTAGTACAACTACGACTCGCCAGCGACTACGGAATGAAGTGCTCACAGTAGGGACCCTGGACATACGTCTGGACGCAATTACGACAGAACTGGACAAATTCGACATCATCCTCGGTCAACCTTGGTTACAAGCCGTCAACCCGGATATAGATTGGTCTACTAAAACGATTCGCGACCGTAAAACTGGCGAAGCTATGGTGTCTGGCGACGAGTACACCGTACCTGTGACAGTACATCACTTGGAGGCGGATGCGATGGCAAAGCTGCTTAGGCAACAACCAGCAGACCTCTTCGTGATTGGACTACGAGAAGTACAGGACGCGGTCGACGACATCAACACTGACCAACAACCTGAGTGGACGACTTCGTTACGAGAATCCCTGAATGAGTTTACGGACATTATCAAGGAGCCTGACGGTCTACCGCCAACTCGCGAGTGCGACTTTGAAATTAATTTGGAGTGCGATGAACCACCTAAGGAGCGAACGTACCGTATGTCACCAGCAGAACTCCGGGAGGTTCAAGTACAGTTGCAAGACTTACTCGCAAAAGGCTGGATTCGTCCGTCTAAATCTCCGTACGGTGCCCCGATTTTATTTGTACGCAAGAAGGATGGTACCATGCGTATGTGCGTAGACTACCGGAAACTCAACGACCTCACGAGGAAAGATCGAACACCGTTACCCCGGATTGATGAGTTACTCGACTCGCTATATGGGGCTCACTATTTCAGCACGCTGGACCTGTATAAAGGCTATCATCAAGTTCGAGTCAAGGAGCGCGACATACATAAGACAGCATTCCGAACTCATTACGGATTGTTCGAATACTGCGTTCTACCCTTTGGACTTTGTAATGCCCCAGCTGGATTCCAAGCGATGATGAATCGAGTTTTGGCCCCGTATCTTGGCAAGTTCTGCGTGGTATATCTGGACGACGTGTTAATCTACAGTAAGACGGCCGACGAACACCTCGAGCATATTCGACTCGTGTTACGAGAGCTGCAGCGACACCAGTTGCATATCAAACTCTCTAAGTGTTACTTCGGACGATCGAGCGTCAATTTTCTTGGGCATGTGGTGGAAGCTGGACAGATCCGAATGGACCCCGACAAGGTGGAGGCAGTACAGAATTGGCCCCGACCGAAATCAGTGACTGAAGTACGTGGATTTCTGGGACTTGCTGGATATTACCGGAGGTTCATCAACCAATTCGCAACCCTAGCAACCCCATTAACGGACCTGACCAAGAAGACACCGGAATTTCGCTGGACCTCTCAAGCCGAGTCAGCATTCGAGCAAATTAAAGACGCGATGGTACGTGCACCAGTACTGGTAATTCCTGACACTTCTCCTAATGCAAGGTACACACTGTACACAGATGCTTCTGGATTCGCAGTAGGAGCTGTGTTGTTACAAGACCAAGGTATTGGATTACAACCTGTTGCGTACCATGCTCGAAGGATGAACAAGCATGAGGTACACTATCCTGTCCACGAACAAGAGCTACTGGCAGTTCGCGACGCTCTACTGAAGTTCCGTTGCTACTTAGATGGCGCGGCGGGATTTACAGTAATTACGGACCACGACACGTTGCGACACTTCTTTCGACAGCGCGATTTGTCTACTCGACAGGTGCGATGGCTTCAAGTTCTAGCACCTTACCAGCGACAGATGGACATCGTATACAAGAAGGGAGCAGTCAACCAGGCAGACGCTCTGTCTCGCCGACCTGACCTGAAGAACTCATTACAGAAGCTGCAACTGTTACGCGATTGGACCAACGACGAAGCAGAATGCGAGTTACACGCGCAGATGTTTTCCCTGGAATCCCGGTTACATCCTGACTCTGGACTTCATGAGGAAATCAAAAGCGCTTATGATTCGGATAAATACCTGCTTACCCGGAAATCTCTGCCTACCTGGCTGGTACGTCAATCTAACGGACTCTTGTACGCCTACGGGACAAGACTGTATGTTCCGAACGTCTCTACATTACGATCAAGAGTACTGTACGAACTACACGACGCACCGACCGCGGGACACCCTGGTATTATTCGACTATTGGCAGCAGTAACCCGGACGTTTTGGTGGCCTAACATGAAGCGGACAGTACAACACTATGTACGCAGCTGTGTTACCTGTCAACGCAACAAGGCAGCGCGACACAAGCCTTATGGACTCCTTCAATCGCATGAGGTACCGACCAGACCCTTTGAGCATATATCGCTTGACCTGATTACGGACCTTCCTGAGTGCGATGGGTATGATGCTGTGGTGGTATTCGTCTGTATGCTTACGAAACGGACGATTGTCGAGCCAATTACGAAAACGATTACAGCGGAACAATTAGCAAAAGTTATGCACCGCGCTGTTTTTCGACATTTTGGCTTACCACGGAAATTAATATCCGATCGAGATCCCCGGTTTATGAGCGACTTCTGGCAAACCCTATTTAGGGCTGTTGGCACCAAGCTTAATATCTCTACGAGCTATCACCCCCAGACAGATGGCCAAACTGAACGAGTAAACCAGACATGGGAGCAAGTCATACGATGCTATGTGCACCCCTTGCACGACGACTGGGTTCAACACCTTACCAACGTGGAGTTCGCGATCAACGCAGCGGTTTCTACGTCAACGACTATGTCTCCATTTAAGGCGACGCTAGGATTTGAGCCGACATCTCCAACGACGGCTACATTTGAAGATAACGAGCCTAGCCGTACTTTACCGGAGCAAGTGAAGATTCTGGTCGAGATGCACAGATTTGCCCACGACTGCGTCAAAGCAGCCCAGGCACACATGCAAGACGCTGCAAATCGGCACCGGTTACCAGTACCTTTTACAGTTGGCGACAAGGTTAAGCTCAAGGCGACAAATCTACGGTTTGTACAACAGCCATGTTCTAAACTACGCGACCGCTACATTGGACCGTTTCTCATTACGGAGGAAGTTTCCCCGGTTGCATTTCGGCTTAAGCTACCCCCTGGAGTACGGATTCACGATGTTGTACACGCCAGTCTACTGGAAAAATGGAATGCAGAACCAGAACAGGCCAACAGTGCGCAGCCAATCCCGATTGTGCACGATGCGAAGCGATTTGAAGTCGACAAAATACTCGACGTGGCTTTTAACTCCAATGGCACGGGACTTTTATTTAAGGTCCGCTGGGCAGCACCGTTCAACGTACCTAGCGAGGACACTTGGGAACCCATGCGAGGAGTCAACCACTTAAACATCTTTTCCGAATTTCTTCGAACGGATGTTTATCGAGAATTTTCTGGCACCCCTGACTTTGTCAGATTTCGCAATCGCTGGCCTGCAAGAACCCCCAAGAAACCAAGACCCTGAGTACTGCACAGCGAGGACGCTGGTGCTTAAGGAGGGGAGAGTGTCATATCCTAGCCATTTAGCTAAGTGCTAGTATCTGACATTATTTGTTTCCTCTAAATGGTACCTGTATCTTAGCGATATTCAGTGACTCTTTATTTGTCATCACGGCAGTACAACTGTATCGCCGTATTTTCCCTCGACAGTACAGAGTTACTAGCAGTATCTCTTCTAGATAGTTCTTTTCTAGATAGTTCTAAGAGCTTGTGTGATAAGGTTAGGTAGACGGTACAGGTAACCTGAGTTAACCTGTATCACTAGTAATAGTTTGGTTTAGTTAGCAGACAGCACAAGCTACAGGTTCTAAGGCTGTTTCTAGAACAACTGCGGTGTGGGTATTTAAGATAGGGACTTACTGGTAGAGGTGAGAGACCGGTACAGAATAGAATTACGCCACACCCAGACTGTAAGAAACCCTGTTCCTAAGACAATCTTATTAATTCTCTCTACGCTGTATAATTAGATCCAGAGATTAGGTTCTACTATTAGTCTAAGGTTGCCATCTTAGCCTAACCAAAGTAGCACCTCACAGCAAAGGACATGCGGCCTTGCCTGGTACGGGTACCAGCGTAGTACTGGTACAGGGCGTGAACACTACCGATGAGCGTTCGCCAGGTGCGCCTGTCATCCCAGCAGGCTGTCTCACCGCAATAACACTCGACTCTTCACCATACACCACCTCTACCAGACTGCATCACCGCGAGCACGTTATCAAGGTTAGACCTCCTCCCCCATCTGTCGTGGTGTCAGGAGCTACCGCTTTCTTCACATCGCTGCTGAACAGAACCAACGAAACGACGCGCGTATTTATATATTGTTCAGTAGGGCCGGGCGCCCTTTGGTCTGCTACATACAAACACCACATTCCACGACACCCCCCCCCCGCAGCTTCTGAGCGGCTCCTATCTACCTTGAAGCTACCGATGCCACTGCGAGGAGCCCCTTCTCACGCGCAAGTGTGTCGGAAACATTTTCAGCGACTTGAATTAATTGTTTACTAAAGGCCATAACTCGTGCGGCTGTCCGGCGGCGGTGAAAGGTTATTTTGTCACCTTTACTAACCAATTACTCAGTAATAATAAAATAAAGAGGTCACTCGCAAGCCGCATCGCCGCAGACGAATTAACCACACGGCCAGTTGCGTGAAGTACTCGTCTAGTGAGCACGGTATTTTCTGGATGGTCCTCATACGTTTGTGATGCTGGATAATTTGTCTTTCCGCTTCACTAGACGGTGGTGGGGCTGAGCCTGGGCGTCGCCCTGTTTCCCCGCTCTTGCCCACGCGCGCAGGTGAGGGACTTCCGCGATAACTTTCGCGTCGAAGTACGAAGATACGGTGTATTGTGCAAACATAAACAATCAGACAATAATAATATAAAGGAGCACGACAATGTTTGCAGAAGACATCGCCGTCCCGCGGCTGCATAGCCAGCCCCGGCAGGTTAACGTTGCCTTGGATGACAGCTCACTGGCTGCGCTCGACCGAGCACGGGTAACTTCCGCGCGCAAGGTCGTCGTCAAGGTGCGCCCCCCTGTCATTCATTCGTTTGTCGGCGACGACGACGCGTTTATCGGCCGAATGCGTGCTACGCGCTCGTCTGACTGCCAGCTGGCGTGCCGCACAGGTGGGCACGCAAGTCGTGTCTCGCGCCTCGGATGGCAGGCTAGCACTCGGTAGGATCGGAAGCCTTATCGAGCAAATCGAGGTGCTGGTCAGGTAAGGGCTTGAGAGAGGCTTCCCGCCACTCGGTCGTTCACGGCAGGCGAGGTAACCCACTGACGTTTGCACCCCCTTATGCCCATGGCGCCTTTCTGTAGGAGTGGAAGGCAGGTCATTCTGGTGACCTCTGGGTCAGTGGGTGCGGGTCTTCAACGGATCCGAAGGGAGCAAATCCTGAACAGTAGCCCGCTGGAGCTGCAGGGTTTCAACGTGAGTGAACACATCCAAATGCACGGACTTTCTCGCTTTTCCACTCTCGCTTTCTGTGTCTCTCTCTCTCTCTCTCTCTCTCTCTCTCTCTCTCTCTCTCTCTCTCTCTCTCTCTCTCTCTCTCTCAATCACACACACACACACACACACAATTCATTCACTCGCAAACAGACTCTCGTAGTCACGCGCTCCCTCAACAGTTGTAGAGCTTCCCTTTGTAGCTTGTCTAGCATCAAATCTTGAACAGCAATTCTCTGGAGCTGCAGGGCTAAAGCATAGATATGCACACACAAATGCACGCAATACTAACTATTTCGTTTTCCTCTTCGCATCCACGCTCTCCCTCTCTCTCTCCCTCTCCCTCTCCCCCCCCCCCCGCCCTCTCTCTCTCTCTCTCTCTCTCTCTCTCTCTCTCTCTCTCTCTCTCTCTCTCTCACACACACACACACACACACACATATTCATCCATACTCTCACTATTCTCATCCACTGTGTCACACGATCCCTGAATGTTTGACAAGGAGCTTCCTTTGTAGGTTTCCTCTAATACCATTCGCGTATGTGTTTGGCCCCACCTTTTCCTGGCTTTAGAGAAATGACGCCGAGACGGGTAGCAGTAAAGAGATACACCGGCGTGCTGCGGCAGCCTGCGGGCAGAGTGGCCTGATGGCCCTCTACGACCTCCTTTTTTCGCACATGGACCTGGCCTGCAGCCAGCTTCTCATCACGCGCAACGATTTCCTCAACTCCGAATTCAGGGCTGGGCTGAAGCAGACGGTGGACCACCTTCTGAAGATGAACGTTATCCCGGTGTTCAATGAGAACGAGTAAGTCGCCGTTTCCAATGTCCACTTATGCGCTCGCCTTCTTAATAGCTCCACTCCTACCTGTTGATGACCCTCTGGCCTGCGTCCCATTGCCTTACCCTTCCCCGTCCCGACAGTGCCATCAGCTACCACTCCACCACCGAGTCCATCGCCGACCTGAAGTCGTCCGGGCGCTTCTGGGACAACGATAGCCTGGCGCGCCTGCTGGCAGTGCAGCTGCAGGCGGACCTGCTGGTGTGTCTGACGGACGTGGAGGGGCTCTACACCGGCGCGCCAGACCTCCCCGAATCGGAGCTCATCCCCACCTACAGCCCCTCGGTGCACGACCCAATCATCAGGTTTGGCGCCAAGAGCACCATGGGCCGCGGCGGGATGTCAAGCAAGGTGGAGAGCGCGTGGGGGGCGGCGCTGGAGGGCGTCTCCACGCTCATCATCAACGGCAAGGGGTTTCGCCCCGCGCTGGTGGAAGCGATCAGTGGTGAGATTGTTGGGACACTGTTTGATGTGAAGGCGGCCGAGCGGCTGAGGAAAACCCACCAAAGGTTGCAACCCGGCGCGGTGAGTCCTTTTCTTGAACCACAGCATATATCGTGAGGCCAGCGGCTGTGGGGTGGGGTGGGTTAATTACAATAGATGAGAGTTGTCGCTGTGCCGGCTCTACGCAGGGAGGGAAGGCGGCGCTGATGAATGCCGTCCCGGAACGCGCTGCATCCGAGGAAGATGCCTCTACCGATCTTGACGAGGCAGCCACCCTCGGACAATGAGAGCCATGTGTGATAGAGAGCGCGCGTGGATGCGAGGTGCTGCAATGAGGGAGAGGGGTGTTTCAGGGGGAATCACGCTATCAGTGATAATGTGCGAGTTATCCCAGCAAGGCCTTTTTCTCTTGTGGTGACTGCGGTGTCGCATCGTATGTGGTCAGCATGACACACACAAGAGTGTGAATTGACTTGCGCGGGGCTACTAGTCTTGCTTATACTTTTTACAGTGTTTTTGTCTCACCTTCCAACATCTTCCGGGCTGCATTTACTCGCGCGCACAAATGTCAACTACTAATCTGTACTGTTTCTACATGTCGCAGCTACTCCCCCCGCTGCCAAGCACCCTCTCCCCTCCCTCGCCCTGACTGCAATGACGGCACCGTGGCATTAGTAGTAGGGCCCCTAAACTCCTCACACAACCCCCTAACTCTCTGAAACAACTACCGTCTCCTCGATATCAAAAGTACCGTATCGCACGCTCCTCTAGTCTCGCTTTAATCTCAGTGTGGAAGCGGCGGCTTGGGCGCATCGACGGGGGCAAGCCTGGACTGAGAGCCGTTTCGCCGGTGTCCATGCTGAAGGTGAGCAAGAGCGGCAACATACAACCATCAATATATTATAAATAACACTATTGACATCTACGGAGACGAACAGCGAGCACAAGCGGGGGGAGGGGGGCATGGTCGAGGCGCACCAGTTGTTCATTTCCAGAGGTGTCTCCGTTGCTTTCCGCGCCAGGCGGGGGAAATGCCCGGTTGAGGTGGTTGGGCACCATATGGTGGAGCTTGAGCATGCAGCGCGCGGCCTTGGTGTCGAAAAGCGTCCCCACCATCTCCCCGCTCACCGCCTCCATCATGGTGGGCCGGAAGCCCTTTCCGTTGACGACCACCGCGGGGATGCCCGCCTGCGCCGCCTTCCATGCCACGTCCGCCTTGGAGGACATGCCGTGCTTGGCGGAGTCGCGCTTGGGGCACCTGTACTGCACCATGGGCGCGTGGATCTCGGGGCAAAATGTGTGAATGAGCTGCGGGCTGCTGTCGTTGTCATCTAGCGGCATGTGGTCGTACACGCCATCCACATCCGTCAAGATCATCTGCACAGCATAGGGTGAGGTGCATAGGGCGGTCAATACCTTGTGTCATAGCGAAAGCATAGGCGAGCCCTGCACATATAATGCTACCACCGGAGAAGCCAATGGCCAAAAGCAGGTTTACGCAATAGTAATCCTAATATTAATAAAATAATTAGCAGCTGCCGTGTGCTTCGCCAGGAGTTTCGGTTAGGAACAATCGAGACAGGGGGGGGTATCCGAAATGCGGAACTTCCAATGTCATGAGAGATCAGAGCTGTCGTGGACGGGAATATGTGGAGTGATTGGTCGGCGGACGGCTGTGGAGCTGCTCTGCAAGTGAGATTCCGAAATGTGTCACGACGTTGATACCCTGTCACAAAACCCTAATCGTCAGACACACCAGGATAGAATTCACAGGGAACGTTGGACTGGAAAGGGTAACCACACAACGCTACAGCAGTAGAAAACGTTGATAGGCCGGAATATAACAAAGCCAAACACAGTTCGCTGCCATCGCAAACATTGTCTTCGTGGAGGTGTCTGTTATCTATCACGGTGACTCAATCTTTGGAAGCGCAAGCCTCCAGGCTGAGAATTAAAATCACATTCGCTTTAGGGTATGGTACACTGATTTGAATACACGTGGGACTGTAGGTTGCAGATGTTGTGAGGTGTCCGAACCAAAACTCCACCATATTGCATCACGCCAACACGTTACGGCACCGTTCTTGCACGTTCAGTGTTCAGCAAAGCAGGGCAAGCAATCTAAGTTCTGAAGGGGGCGGCCTCACCAGGAGGTCCACTTTTAGCGCCTGCGCGAGGAGCAGCGAGAGGGTGTCGTTGTCCCAGTAGCGACCGGCGGAGTAGCCCCCAAAGTTTCCGTTGGTTTCATTATTCGGGTTGCGGTTGAAGTCGATGGCGTCGTTCCAGTTGAACACTGGAATGATCTTCATTCCCAGCAGCCGGTCCACGGTCTGCACACACACCGCCCGCAGCTTCTCAACAACCCCCATCCCCACCCGTTCTCTTCGATGGATGCAAGCAGTGGGATGCCTTGCAAACAGGCAAGAAACGCGACGCAGGCCACTCACCTGCCTAATACCCTTCTTGAAGTCCTCCCCTAGAAAGTCATTGCGCGTGACGAGCAGCTGGGAACAGGAGAGATCCTGCAAATAAGAAGATAAAAGGTCAATGGTGTTGAAGGAAGCTGGGGCCGTCTAGCGCGACACCCGCTGGGCTGGGTACAGCCGCTCTAGGTGGGGGGGGGGGGGGGGGCCTCACCATGTGGCTGAAGAGAAGGTCGTACAGGCTCATAAGGCCACTCTGTCCAGAGGCGGCAGCCGCTCGCATCTCCGATCCGGTTGGGTCTGCGCCCTGCATAGTCAGACCAAGGTCACCATTGCCCCAGGCGACGCTCCTTCTCCATTGCAAAACCAGAAGACGCGAAAAGGAGTTTCTTTGTTGTAAAATCATTGGGGGGGGGGGGGGGGGGGGGGGGGTACCGATTCGACACTGTCGTCGTTTAAGCTCTGGAGCTGCAAGGGAGTGCTGTTCAAAATTTGCTCCCGCCTGACGCGCTGCACGCCGGAGCACACGGCGCCAGAGGTGACTAGAATGATCTCCCGCCCGCTCCTGCGTCAGACAATCAGTTCCGCCTATCAGTTTCAGGACAGCTCAGGCGCACAGGTAGCAAGGAGCCTTCCCAAGTTTCATTTGTGTATCCATCTTCCCGCTGAGGTAGTGATGAGCTTATGTGTGCGCGCGTGAGTGAGTGAGTGAGTGTGTGTGTGTGTGTGTGTGTGTGTGTGTGTGTGTGTGTGTGCATGCATGTGTGTAGAAGTGCATGTGTCCGTGTGCGTGTGTTTGAATATGTTTACGCCTCCGCGTATCTACGAATATTATGCATGAGAACACACCTGCATGCACATGTGTGCATGTGATAAAGAGAATGAGTGGGTGAGCGCATTGTGAGCGTATTACTTGTGCTTGTGAATGTGATAGTATGACGTGTACATGGAAAATTGTTGGCATGTCTTGGGGAGGGGGGTGAGAGCACCTAACCAATCCTTCCAGCTGCTCGATCAAATTACCGATCCTACCAAGTGCAAGCCGGCCATCACAGTTGCGTGAGACCACATGTCTGCCTACCTGTGGAAGCAACCAGCCACACACAACGGCAAACATTCTGTCGGTCCACCCATCGCATCTTTTTTCATAACACAGATCAATCCGGGTAGGCAACTATTTTCCGGTAGAGGTCAGCCTGAAAGTGTGCGGAAGGGGGGGCTGACACCTTGACAATAATCCTGCGCGCATTTGTGAGTTTTATCCGTTCTGACAGAGTTTCGGCTGCCTCGGAGCGTGGGGACACCTGGCCGGAGGAGGCGGGCGTGGTGGCCAGGCTGTTGCTGGAGCCGTGCCCCATAGCGCCAAGGTGCACGTTGGACAGGCTGTTCGTGAGCTTTGGTGCGTGCCCGAGCCCATTTGAATGCTGTGCGCAAATGGAATGTCATCAGAATGATCAGTCATTACAAAATAATTAAGAGTAGCGAAGGGAATGGTTGCAGAAGGCCTATGAACCCATGCATGCAGATAAGCAGGGAAGAATAGGCTTCAATAAGCTCGTGTGTGTTCATTCACAAAATCTATAATAAAGGAAAAGCAAAGAGCAGAGAAAATCGGCGTTTTCTGGTAACATAGATAGCGGAGTGCATAGAAGAAAACGTCAAGCAAACCGCAAAATTTGCAAATACGGTTGCCATAAATTTTATGTCTATCGCTCACGCGGCCCAACAAAAGAGGAGAGCTGTGCACTGTGGCTGTCAATTACTCGAACGTTGTGAGGCACGGGCGCGTTCTGGGTGGCGGCGATAATAGCGGCGGGCGGGAGACGAGGCGGGCGTTGGAGTGGGTTGGGTTTGTGGTACCTTTGCGCCGCCGATGTGCACTTCCGTCAGTGCTTTCGGAACGAAGTGTACGTGCGCATCCATTTCCCGCCACCCCCCAAAATATGCGGCTTGCGTTGGAAAGCAGGAGACCCTGTAGGGCGTTACAGGAAAGGAGAGTGGTAACGGTTGCGAAGAGTCGATACGACGCGTCGATGGGTCGGTCCGACGGAGGGCCGAAGCAGGATGCACAGCACGCGCTTTTGCAAACTTGCCCTCTCGTTTCACACGCCAACACAACTTATTGAAAGAAAAAAGTCGCCTTGGCACTGAAAGGGTACCGCAGAAGGTTGCGAGAGAGCTTGGCGACAGTATGTGTGTAGCGGTGAGACTGGCGGTGCTGCTGTGATGGTTGTGTCGTTTGGGGAGCCGAGTCTCGTAATCATTATATAATGATAAGCACTGCCCAGCACACAGCCTGCTCATCCGCGTATCAGTATTCACTACGGTACATATTACGGGTACCTGTACGCGTCACATACCGCTACGTCCTACGTGGCGACGTCACCATCGGCAGGCCAGGAGGGTGCACGTATATGTACCCGTACGTAAATATTTTTTATGGTCATATTGAAATTATAGAGGTTTAAATTACACTGGGGGCGAGAATAGTCGGGCGTTGCCACGACGTTACAAATTCTAACCGCTAGAGTACGCATGACACTGTTGGTAAAACACAGACATGCGTTACCCCTATATGACGCGCCGACACACATAGGTCGTCCACCTTCTGCCTTTGCGCGAGCACAGCTCACGCAACGGCATCTAGACTCTAGCAGTCTAGTAAGGTGACTGATCTCTACTAGCACACGGTGTAGCTACTATCGAAAACATTCACACGGCAACTATGGCAGACAATCTACCAGAACACATGTACCCAACGGGGGACGACAGCGGGGACATCCGAGCGCCACCATCTGCAGCGCAGTTTGAAAACTTGTATAATCTTGTTAACCAGCTGCTCCTGAAGGTTGACGGCGACCAGACAAAACCGCCAGCCCCTACCAAGCAGCATAACATTCCGTCAGTACCTGCCGACGCAGTCTCTGAGGGTGGGAGCGTGGACGAGTACGCCACGCCTGTATCTGCTCATTCGACCAAGCCCGCGTACATCGACCCGCGCGATTGGATCGACTTACTCCCACGAGCGTTCAACGACAATTTACCGCCTGTCAACGCTTCTATACCGGGCCTGTGGACGCCTCGACACGACGAGACTGACAGGTTCCTAACCGAGGAGAAACGAATTTCCTCACGAGACGAGTATCGACACCTAGCGTGCTATGGCGTTTACTCTGCGGCCGCGGACGCGGCGCTCGAAACAGCTCTGGCAACGATTCGTTCGACAACCGCTACCGAAGCGGAACGAGCGCACGCCTGGGATATTACCGACGCGGCCGTTCGGACACACAAAACTGTCACGCAAGCCGTCGAGTCGCGACTTACCTACGTTCGACGATTCAAAGGCAAGAAGGCCCTTACCGGAGAGGAGCGAGTCGCCGAACGCCTCGTCTACTCCAGATTCTTCGACACACAGGCTGCCGACCGCAGCACCAACGGCGTCGACGGCCTCCTCGCGGCACTGGAAGACAAACGCCTCGAAGTTAGTCTCCACGCGGCCGCAAAAGCTCAAGCCGCTCAAACCTTTAAGCAGTCGACGCCCGGCAGGGGCGACGGAGGCAACCCCGACAGACCAACCACGAGGCCGGACAAGAACCTCAAAGACAAGGAAATCAGGGACAAGGAAAAACGAGAGAAGCGCGACAAGGACAAGACTCGCCAAAACAAAAAGCCCGAGCCCGAGGCAGAGGGCTGATGGTGTGCACCGCCGCGCCGATTCCTGCAACCCAGCCTCCGACTACATGCGACATCGCGTGCGACGGAGCTGGCGCGAGTGGGAGAAAATCGGCGCGAGCGTGCAAACCCTACAGTGGATCCGGGAGGGCGTATCGATACCGTTCAAAAACAACCGCCCACCCCCACGATTCAACCAAGGAGTGTCGTTACTCGATGCTACCCCTGCCCAACTAGAATTCGTCGAACGCGAATTAGCGCGCTTTGTACAGGCCGGCGCTTGGGAACCTTCGACCTGCAGCGACTACGTCTCCAGACTATTCCTAGTCCCAAAACCGGGCGTCAACCAGTGGCGATTAATCTGCGACCTACGACCACTCAACAAGTATTGCGTGCGAAAACGACTCAAGATGGAGACCCTACTCGGGGTGAAGCACCTCACCCGCAAGGGGGACTATATGTTCAGCTTCGACCTACAAGACGGGTTCTACGCACTGGGCATCAACCCAACGGACCGAAACTACTTCACCGTCAACGTCCGAGGCCAACTCTACAGGCTAGCCGGGCTACCTATTGGTTGGTCCCTATCCCCGTTTTATTTCTGCAAGATGACGCTCACCTTCGTAAATTTCTTGCGAAACCCGGACCCCGAAGCACCTACCCCACCGACGAACAGCAGCTCAAAGACCTACCTCAGACGAACGCGGTGGCGAGGCGCCCGAATACTACCCTACGTCGACGATTTTCTACTCTTCGCGTCTACAGAGGCGGAGGCGCTTACCTTACGCCACCGCCTGTCACAGCTGCTCGACCGGCTCGGTCTCCTCCGACACCCCACCAAGGGTTTCTGGACACCAGCGCAAGTCGGGCACCACCTGGGTATCGACATCGACACAGCGTCAGGCTACTTCTACGCGCCGGAGCAAAAACTCCACAAGATTGCACAACAGGCCAGACACCTCATCGGGAGAGCTACACGGAACGCGCGCTGGTTACCCGTAAAAGACCTGCAATCACTCGCAGGTCAGGCCCAGTACCTCTTTTTGGCAATTCCGGCGGCCAGGTTCTTCCTCCGCGAACTTCACTCCGTCGTCGGCGAGAAGTGGGGTGGCCTCGTCCGGCTCACCCCCCAGCTACGTCGCGACCTACAGTGGTGGACAGAGGTGCCCAGTCAGTCCAACGGCAAGCCCATCCACAAACCCGTGGAAACAGCATATCTACACACGGACAGCTCCGGGTATGGTTGGGGCGCGGTCCTAAACGAGCAAGTCGAGGCTCGAGGATTCTGGAGCAAGGAGGACGAACAACAACACATTACCTGGAAGGAGCTGAAGGCCGTCCGTCACGCTGTCGAGAGTTTCCTACCACAACTGGCAGGCCGCAACGTCCTCCTGCACGAGGACAACCAAGCAGTCTGTCACATTCTGACTGGCCTGACCTCACGGTCGCCAGTTATGATGGACGAACTCCGACGACTATGGTGCCTACTCGATACGAACTCTATCACGATCAGGGCCCGCTACATCAGGTGTTGTAGGACCACTCGCCCTCTAGCAGGACGAGCGGCATCTTGGGCCCATTCTCCTGATCGTTTCCTAGTGGGAGGAATAATAGAGCGGATGATTGGAAAGGGGTTCTTCTTACAATCTACCGATAAAACGGTAACCCGAGTGACTCCCTGGCAAATGTGCCGGTCGCTAAATTTATAGGCGTCCGGTCGAAGGTACCAGAAAGCCACCAATTCCAATTTGGTGTGCTGTGCTGCTTCTAATCTAAACTACTAAATATTACTATAGACTATTATATTCCCGCAGCACAGCGTCACTATAGAAGTCTCTAGAGACTTCACCTCTAGCTAATTCTAGAACCGGTGCGGGTATAATTATTCATCATCCCACGCTTCCGGTACTGGTACTAACTATTCTATTTGTACAACAATTCTAATATGACGAGCTCGCTCCTGTCGTCGCTATACTCGTCATACGACCCTTTATCGCTATATACAATTCATTATCATTCCAATCCTGTATCCAAAGATACGTAGCAGCTATTTAGAGGAAATACCACTATTAATCAGCATCAGCAGATGATATTACTCGCTAATACTAATAATCTTCCAGCGTCATCGTCGTAGACTATGACACTCTCGCCTCCTTAAGCAACAACGTCCTCGTTGTTGGTGTCGTCGTAGACAACACAACCAGCAAGAAGATCAGGACCAGGAAGGGTCGGAAAAGGAAAATAATGTACAGGTTGAAGCTCGCAACCTTAGCAGTGCTCCGGGGCGTAGTCGGTAGGTCGAAGAAGAGTCTCGACGTAAAATCCCATTAGTCGACTCCCATCGCGCCCGGTAGTCGCTTCTTCCGTAGCCATCCGTAGCATCTAACCGCCTTGCGTTGCTCAGCAGCTCGACTGTGACGATATCTGCGTAAGCAGCACCCTCTCAGGAAAGCAGGCAGTCGTCGCAGCGTAGCGGTAGTCCACAGGTTGCCAGGTCGTCCAGCATCGCTGAATAAATAGCAAACATATCGCAGCTCGCTGTAGCGGTCTTGGTCGCCAGTCCTCTGAGACTTGCTTACAGGTAGCCATAAGAAATATCGCTCGCTTCGATATAAGTGTCATCCAGTACTGTAGCAGTCCTTCAGGCGCAGATACTTGCGCTCTTCTACTCGTATGGCAGGACTCGATGAAAATCTGGCTGTACGAATACAAAAAAAAAATTATCCGGGAAATAAACTTTTCAGTAGCACGCTCCTCGCGAAGATACGGGCCATCGATAGGTCCGATATTCCACTTGAAGCTTGCGGTAGGCCAACAGCAAAAATACTGCCGCATCGCTAACTCCCTCGTTGAAATTGTCGAAAGTATCAGCGTAGCGTAGACCATCCCGTATTTGTTGCTCCCATAAAAGTCACTCCACTTGTCACGCGCTTGCATCTTCACCTTGATAAATCCCTCAATCCTCAATTGCTCTCGTAGTGCCAAAGAAAACGCTGTGCGAGTAGCATCGCGTCTCCAAAACACAAGTCGCTAAGCACATGTGCTGTCGGCTTGTAGTCAGCGTCCTCGAGCTAAAATATAATCTGTCGCTCGCTTCAATTGCTGGCTGCTCGCCGGTGGTCAATCGGGCAAAAAGGGCTCCTCGAAAAGTGTCAAGCTAGTATCCAATCGCTAGTCGCGGTACGGTATAGTCCCGAAACGCGTCGTCGCAAAAGAGAATAAAACCCAGCAAAACTTCTCGCGTGTAGTCCTCTCGCAGTCTCGTCCCATAGCGAAACACTGTACTCGCTATCAAAGAGCCATGCGGTATCGTCTCCACCTCCATGACAGGATACGGTATCGCCATCGGTAGTCGGGATCCACAGGAAAAATCACCACAGATACTGTAGACGAAATATGTACAGGTGCAGCTGCTCCACAGGATTCAGCAGCCACAAAACGGTCTTCTCTCGGAAACAGGAAAAACTCGGTCGATAATCGTACAAATTACAATCCGTCATTTGAAATTAACGGAAAGTCAAAATAATACGAGTAAACTCCACCAGAATCAGGAAAAGTAGCGGTCGTCTTGCTGCGCTTCATCGGATGAAAATCAATCGCATCGCAGAACGTCCGGAAAAATAGCCTCGTCTGTGCGAACCGTAGCGACTGAAACTGTCGTCGCCAAAAACAGCACATGTTGGCGCATCTCCCATCAGGTCAAGCTATGCGAGTCTCTTTACGCTATGCTTGTCTTCCGCCATGTCCCCCTGTCGTGTAGAGAGTCCTGTTGAGTCGTCTGCTTCCTCATCTCGTCTTGTCTCGGTGACTTAGCAGGTCATCATGGTGCTTCACAGTCCCAATTCGCAACCTCGTCGCGAACAGGTACTTGTAAGAAATCGCATCACTACTGCCAGGTCGCCATTCTTCGGTCACATCTGAATTTAGCATGTCTCCTCGCTGAAGCCAGATTCGAATTATTCCACGCTAAACTGGAAATACTCCGGTAACGCCCATAATCAGCTAGGTCCAGCATATGTCCAGGTGTGTCCGCCTGTTCTCAAATTCTTGTTCCGGTCTCTGTTTTGAGGTTCTGTTCTATTCTGGTCTGTTCTATTCTGGGGTGTAACACGCCCACTAAGTGTCCGCGTCACGTTCTGTCACAGTTCGTTCCAAAATCTCCCGTCCAGGTCACGGTACTGCGTCGTCCAGGTAACCATAATGTCCACTTGTCGGCCGTTGTCAGCTCCAAGGATGTCCAACTGATCGCAGCTGCATGTCACCGTAGCGATACAGATACGGGTACTCTCGAAGTTGACTCGTAGCCCAAAGTTCGGGTACTGATGCAACGGTAAAAGCTTCACTCCACAAAAAGGGTACATGTACACGGCAGAATATAGCGATAAAATCGCAGAATACCGTATATCACTCCTCATCGCCCAAATTTGTAAAATGACAGCAAATCGTCGCACGAACTCGATCTCGTGAACTCCAGGATACCGAATAAATCGTAGGTCCTCCGTAAACTGGTCGGTAGATAATTCACAAGTACAATAATTGCACAAATGAATCTCGGATGAACCGTAGAACCGGATAGAAAACGTCGCCACGTACCACAGCAAAGACTTCTGCTCGTAGGTCTCCCGCCCATACAGGAAACAAACTCGCCAATAAAAACAACTTCAGCCGTAGTGCAGTCCTCGACGTACACTCGCTAATCGTTGTCGCATCCGCCAGTCTTGCTCGCACCAGTGGTTCGTCAAGCACGTCCAATCCCGTGGCATCCTCGCCTCGGAATAGGGCCGCTGAACGTACTAGACTCGGCGTCTTCTCGGTCCTTCTCAAAGTCTTGCGTCGCGCTCTCGCGCACGCTCTAGCAGGCCTCGCCAGCGTAGCTCGCTCGACTCGGCTCGCCAATCTCTTCTCCCTCATGGTACAGATGTCTTTCGCCGCTTTCGCATCCCGCAATTATTCCGAATTTCCGGTGTACGGGTCACGGCGTACAGGTACTGCACCACTCGGTCATCTCATAATATCGTCACGAGAGAAGACCAGTACGAGCCAAGAGATGTCGTACTGTTTTGCGCCACTGAGATTTCGGACTGAAGAGAGAAGAGATTGAGAGATTGAAGACGAAACAACGTTGTTGAGACGGGCTGGCAGATACCGGCATATCTGTGCCGCGAGTGTATTTTGGTCATTTTTGGCGGAGTATACTCGTACGCAACAGTTCGAGAGCAGAATGAAGATCTGGAAGGCTTCTACGCATTAATGACAGGGAGACGTCAGAAGAAAATCCTGAGTGACCCCGTTTTTCTGTCCGCGCGTGATTTCTTTCAGAAGAGAACCAGCGAAGGACCGTTGGTGAGAACAAGAACCTGAAGAATTGAAGATATCGGTACGTAGAACCCACATTCGCTTACTCGTAGTGTAGCGATAATGTCTGTCGCACTCCGTAGTTCGCGAAGTTTCACGTACCGAAATCTTCAATTCTTCAGGTTCTTGTTCTCACCAACGGTCCTTCGCTGGTTCTCTTCTGAAAGAAATCACGCGCGGACAGAAAAACGGGGTCACTCAGGATTTTCTTCTGACGTCTCCCTGTCATTAATGCGTAGAAGCCTTCCAGATCTTCATTCTGCTCTCGAACTGTTGCGTACGAGTATACTCCGCCAAAAATGACCAAAATACACTCGCGGCACAGATATGCCGGTATCTGCCAGCCCGTCTCAACAACGTTGTTTCGTCTTCAATCTCTCAATCTCTTCTCTCTTCAGTCCGAAATCTCAGTGGCGCAAAACAGTACGACATCTCTTGGCTCGTACTGGTCTTCTCTCGACGTAGCGTTCGCTCAGCTTCGAAGGCATCTCGCCGCAGGATTGAGCATCTCGTTGCACGCATCTCGCAAAACAATCGACTCGAAGTCACCATAAGTCGTACACGTCGGCGTCTCATCAAATCTCCGTTGTGTCGCTTCAAATGGTACTAGCTCCTAGTCGCAAAATCTCGCGAAATCTCCTCGACGCGGTTCCTCGATACAGAAACTCACCCGCCAGAAATAAAACGTGCGATACTCGTTTTCACGATACGCGGAGGCATACGGCAAGGAATCAAAATCGGCCGGTTTCACATACGCACGCTGTGTTACATATACGGTATCACAGTGTACTAGCCGGTCGACTATCGCTAGCCGGAAAACCTTCATCTCCCGCGTAAAGCTCCTTTAGCGTCTTCTCGACTCGCTGGTTCTACTGGTCCGTAGTCGCTAGATCACGGGTTCTTGCACGAAGTCCTTATCGTGCGCCAGCTCGTCAAAAGCCTCTTAAATTAGCTTGAACGGTGGCCTCATCTCCTCCTCGGTAGAATCTTGGCCGCGCTCCATCGTCTCGCAAATCGGACTCGACTCCTTCGACCAAAGCCGGTATACGTCCGCGGTCGGCGTCCCTTCCGTCGAACCTTCGGTGTCCTTAGGTGCCGTCTTGTTCTTCTCCGCCTCTCCAAACATCCCTCTCGTCGCTACCACTAGTGGCTCTCGAAACCAAGTGTTGAGGGACCACTCGCCCTCTAGCAGGACGAGCGGCATCTTGGGCCCATTCTCCTGATCGTTTCCTAGTGGGAGGAATAATAGAGCGGATGATTGGAAAGGGGTTCTTCTTACAATCTACCGATAAAACGGTAACCCGAGTGACTCCCTGGCAAATGTGCCGGTCGCTAAATTTATAGGCGTCCGGTCGAAGGTACCAGAAAGCCACCAATTCCAATTTGGTGTGCTGTGCTGCTTCTAATCTAAACTACTAAATATTACTATAGACTATTATATTCCCGCAGCACAGCGTCACTATAGAAGTCTCTAGAGACTTCACCTCTAGCTAATTCTAGAACCGGTGCGGGTATAATTATTCATCATCCCACGTTTCCGGTACTGGTACTAACTATTCTATTTGTACAACAATTCTAATATGACGAGCTCGCTCCTGTCGTCGCTATACTCGTCATACGACCCTTTATCGCTATATACAATTCATTATCATTCCAATCCTGTATCCAAAGATACGTAGCAGCTATTTAGAATATTGCTAAAAATTTCTTACAAGAAAAAGCAGTGGAGGCCACCAAGCAAGAAAAAGAAAGAAAGGAAGAAAAAACCTAAGCCCGAGGAACAGGAAGGCATGCCACAGCATCAGCACTGCCTTCCTGAAAAGCGTCGCGGAGATAAGAACCCAGAGTGCCATGAAGAGCAGCAGAAAGACGTTGCATGAATTCTCGTCGCACATCCCCCAAAAAACGCCGAAACGGAAGAGAAGTAGATCGACGAACAAAATGCTGCATACGGACATAACTGAGCTCCGACGAGGTCCTCCGCCGACGAGGTCCTCCGACCGACGAGGAGGTCCTCCGACCGACGAGCAGCTATTTAGAGGAAATACCACTATTAATCAGCATCAGCAGATGATATTACTCGCTAATACTAATAATCTTCCAGCGTCATCGTCGTAGACTATGACATCAGGTCAGCGGCGAACGTGTGGGCCGACAGGCTCAGTCGACATCTAGACAGCGACGACTGGCGACTAGACCCGGTACTGTTCGCAGAACTCGATGCGAGGTTCGGAAAGCATTCGATCGACCGCTTCGCCTCAGCCCTCAACACCCTACTACCCCGGTACAACGCTGGCTGGAAGGACCCCACGTGCGAGGCTGTAGACGCCATACACCTCTCAGACAACGATTGGCGAAAGGAGAACAATTGGTGCAACCCACCCTGGCCCCTCCTACCCAACCTCGTCCAAAAACTTCGACAGAGCGGAGCAGCAGCTACCGTAGTCGCCCCGCGCTGGACAGGCAAGGTCTGGCACCAGGCGCTTACCGAGCTGGCTTCCGAGGAGATCATCATCGCGCCACGCCACAACTTGTTCCAACCCGGACGGCGGGCGCTACGCGGTACAACAGGCAGTCCACACTGGCATGTGACAATATTCCGCGTTCCCTTCCGGCGTGGCTCTATCTGAGGCGAGGGGCGGTCAGTGCTACGTTAGCATTATTTACGGGAGTACACAACGCGCCAAGAATCCCGCACCCCCAGCCCGGCCGAACAGCACAGCCTAAGTACCGAGTTACCGTCACAGCCACCACCAACCCGTGGATCGAGACGATGAAACCGTACATGACCAAAATTCTCGGTTCTGACGCACTGGGCACCAAGACCTTGGCTCTCCTCGCCGCAGCATGGGCCCCTAGCACGGCAGCAACGTACGGCAGTACTATACGCCGCTACTTCGATTTCTGTACGGAGCAACGACTCGCGCCGCTAGCGGCCACACCGGAACACATGGCACGCTACGTCGCATGGCTAGGTCAACTAGGTACAATCAAGGCCTCAAGTCTCCAGCCGTACCTCTCAGCGGTCAACGGTTTCTTCAAGGACCACGGCCTCGAAGCAGTTGCTCTCGGAGATCTGGTCGCGAAAGTGAGAAAAGGCCTAGCGGCCTCTCAAGTCGCGATTGACGACACGACGGTACGGGTCCACCTGCCCGCCTATATAATCGAAAAAGCCCTACGCATGGCTCAAGCCCTACGACTCCAACTCACGGCGGCCACGTCGCGTGAATTGCTCCAGGCAAGCCCAGCACGCGAACAAGTACGTTTACTACGGGCATGCACTACGGTGGTACTACTGTACTTATTCTTCAGTAGAGGGGGCGCAGGCATAGGCTGCTTAACAGAGGACCTCGTCGCCTCCGAGGCAGACGGACTACGCTTGTACCACCGTACAAGGAAGGGACAACGCGAAGTGTCAGCAGAGCGCAAACTACTATGTCACCTACCGCCTACAGTACACAGCGAGGTAGTTCAAATGTTATTGTTCTTCGACGCTATCCGACACACGCTCTCGGACGGAAAATACCCGACAGCGCGGTGGGCGATTAGCACCTCAGAACGACACGACAGATGGACAGCCAACACGCTCACGGGATGGCTCTCCGAAGTCACGATGGCACTGCAAGAACGACCCCCGGAGGGTTACAGCTGGACATCACACTCCCTCCGAAAAGGGGCTGCGACAGCCGCCTAAAGCATCGGGGTTACGCTACAGAAGATCAAACACTTCGGTGGCTGGTCAACGGAGTCCAGCGTCGTCCTCGACTACATCGACCCGACCGCCCTTGCAGGACGGTCAGAGTGGTTCTTTTTCGGCTGGCTCACACCATGGGGTGGCCAACCAACGACGAACAACCCGCCCAATGGCGACAACATGGCAAACGGAGCCTCCCCCTGCTTTGTAAATGGTCATATTGAAATTATAGAGGTTTAAATTACACTGGGGGCGAGAATAGTCGGGCGTTGCCACGACGTTACAAATTCTAACCGCTAGAGTACGCATGACACTGTTGGTAAAACACAGACATGCGTTACCCCTATATGACGCGCCGACACACATAGGTCGTCCACCTTCTGCCTTTGCGCGAGCACAGCTCACGCAACCCTCCCTCCCGATTCCCTCAATTAGCGTACGTACCGGGCCCTGGGCCCCTTGCGAGCAAAAAATGTAAGAGATCAACACTTTTGGCAAACGGAGCCTCCCCCTGCTTTGTAAACAAGAAAAAGCAGTGGAAACCACCAACCAAATGAAAGGGGGAATATACCCCCACAGGTTTGTGTAACCGCGCGGAGGGCAGAAAGGCATGCAGTAGCATGAGCACAGTCCTCCTTCAGTAAATACGCATATCGAAGATAGGATCCCTAGGAGCCATGAAGAACCACGGGAATCCGATGCATGAACTCCCGACGCACATCACCAAAGATAGAACAGGCGGAAAGGAATAGAAGTGGACATGCCCTCCTCCCCTAGAACAAAACTCTCAAATGTCCAATGTGCATGCAACTTAGCAATGGCCACATGGCGGGTATCTACCCCTCAATGCCAGGCCCCCGGCAAGATTGCCATAATAGCGCACTTCAACTCATACTCACCCTTACTACGTTACTAGAACAATCAAACGGGGGACGTTGGGAGACCATCACCGCCGACTTCGGTAATAAACCTATTAAAACATTCACAACCGACATATTCAGCGAACCACTCCCTCAAATTGACACACCCCCATCCAGCACAGCCAAATGACCACTCGCACAGTGGACGATGACGAAGGCCTCGACCAGTCATCCGTAACCCGTTGCCCAACATTCATGCCAGAGGATATCTTGCCCACACAACTCATACCATGTTAGCACTAGCATTGCATTACCTATTGCTTATGTACAAGGTAGCTAGTTCTTATCTTAATACTAAGTGTTGTACTAATAGCGGTACTATATTTCCCCGTTAGTGGCGGTCGGCCGGCCTTGCCGGTGCCTTTGCCGGCCGCCATCTCTCTCTTTTCACTTCCATTGTCCCCACTGTGTGACGAGTACAGTCATGCAACAGTACATTGCAGGACATTGTACAGGTACTCGTTACGGATACCAATTCGTGCTTTTCCACAGGATGGACGTATACTCGTGGGTACGTCGCTACTGCAATATTGTAAAGGTGCTGATGCTACAGTACGACCAGTACCTCCCGGTACGTAAAGATATGCATAATTAATCTAACTAGCCAGATGACGCGCCAGAACGAGCTCTTCAATGCAGAAGGAGCCGCGTCGTGAGACCCAATGCTAGGCAGGCCGTGTCTCGAGGACAGATGACGACGGTTGAACAGCACTAACGCCTGACACGTAAGCTTAGCTTGCAGGCGTAGACAATCTGGGCAGAAACCTATATAAGCCCAATGCAGTAGAGGGAGGTGACAGAACCTTTTAACAATTCCTTTGTTCACTTACAACATCTACTGCCTAAGTACAGCAGTGAAACATCTCTCATCAATTGCCTCTCGACAACATCATTTGCCATCTCGCAACAACTGGACTAGACAGACTAGAATAGATTTGTGCTAGCGTTTAGCTTTTCAGAGGCTAACCGCCACACTGGTTTCGGAGCTCAGTGGTCGACACATGCTTTCGTTGCTCGTTGATCTACTCGACGTTGTTTGATTGAGTTGAGATGGCTTCTCTAGGAGCTGGACGTTACGTCGTTTTAGTAATTTACGTCGGAGGAACTAAACCGTCGGACTTGAAGTTGGTGTTTCAGCGTGAGCCTCGTTCTGGTAAAACTTGGTTCCCAGCTGGCTCTGTCTTACCTAACGAAGAGCCTGTCGACGCTGCTATTCGCGAGTTACACGAGGAGACCGGTCTTGTTTTAACATCGGATGATTTGACGCTGTTGAGTGGTGAACATGTTAACGTTACACTACCTCAAGGACGACAGCTTGTTTACGTGTACTCGGCTTCTATTCTTGTCTTGTTTGCTACGAACAACTTACGTACACCTGCTCAAGTCGAGCAGGCTGTTTTGGCACAGTCGACAGTTAATTCGGATGGCACTTACGTCGTCCCGGAATCCATCAACATTGACGGTCTGACACTTACGCCCTCACAGAAGGGGTTACTTCGTGCTGAGAAGCACAAGAGTGAATTACTTCACTTTGGTTACGTGACTCAATGGGAATCTTTTTATCGAGCAATCACACAACATGTTCCAGTCATGCAAGACGACACGTCTATCCCGAGACAGTTCCACATGTACACCCGGTTTACAACGGTCGACTCTGATTCTGTATGGCTACTTATTCGCGGACACATTAATCGACTGACTGGTGAAGGATCTACAGATTTACGAGTGGGAATGCCGATGCCTACCCACAACTTGGCTGGACTATCTGTGACCCTCACAGAGACTCAGCGTAAGGCTGCTATTACTTCACCGTACCAGGATGGTCGAGTGCCTCATGTACTGGAGGATTGGCTCGAAGCACAGCCTCAACGTTTTATAATGCTTGGAATTACAGCTGACTCGTACGATGCAGTGTTCTGGGTTACTTCACAGTTTTCTGGACACCTAGGTGGGTGGTGGTTGAACCGGAAAAATCAGCCTCCAATTCCATCTACGTACAACGAACTTGTTGCGGAGTTACGCAAATCGACGTTTCTTCCGAACATTCAGGACGACGCAATTAACTCTTTGCTAAACTTTAAGCAGAGCAACACGATGAGTTACGCGATTTTCACTAAACAGTACAACGACTACTTACGTCGGTCTCGTCAACACCTGACAGCAGAGGTACAGTGTGTACGCTTCATTAATGGCCTGGCGAATGAGGAGCTCAAGAAACTGGCCAAGTCACACCGAGCTCAGCAAGGATACCAAACTACGCTAGTGGAGCTGCAAAACTTTTTGAATGATGTCGTGACAGACTCGCCAGAATTAGGCAATGCGAGGTCTGCTGCTGGACCATCTACCCAGCCTACACGCAAGCGCAACTTTGAGGACCCTCTCGAGGATGCCGCTAACGTCTGGAAACGTAACAAAGGTGGCCGTGGACGTGGCCGCGGACGTGGACGTGGAAGTAGTAACAATGGTGGTCGTGGTGGCAACAATGGTGGACGTGGTCAAACATCTGGCCGCGAAGATCTTAATTCACTCGCAAATGCAATGACAGCTGAGGAGCGTAAGCGACACATGGACGAGGGACTCTGCTTCAAGTGCCACAAGAAGGGACACCGTTTGTTCCAATGTCCGGAGATCAAGGGCAAGGCACCAATGCAACCTAAGAAGCAATGATGGTGGCAAGGCTGTTCTACGAATGAACTGGAGCAGCCGGCTACATCTACTGTTCATTCTGAGACATTGTTAGCGACAGAGGTCGTCGAAACACCTTCGACATCTCCATCGACTACAGTGGCAACACATGTAACGCAAATAGCAGGTCGTCGTCGTCAGATTAAGCAGAGAAAGAGTCGTAAAACTGTAACCAGACGTTCAGTTGATTGGAAACTGGTTGACTCAGTCTTTGACCCTCTGCATGCACGATTCAACTTTACGTTGGAAGGATGTGTTGATGATGAAGGTCTAAACTCGCACGGTGACTTACCTCACTGTTCGCCGAGTGACTCGATTCTGGACAGAGATTTAACAGGAGAACGGGTATTCATCAACCCACCCTGGGAGTTAGCTGAGCAGATTGCGCAGCATTTTGAGGATTGTCGTCGAACATCTCCGACATCTACGATGGCTGTATTTGTACTACCAAAGTGGGCGAAATTTACTCGGGTGACTAAGCACTGGAAACTCTATCAAGAATTCCCAGCAAGGACACAGCTTTTTACACGTCAGTCATTGGAGAACCCAGCGCAACAGGAGGTGGTTGCTCCAGCCCCTTGGCCTGTACAGCTGTGGTTAGTCGACGCAGATTGTGCATTTAACGACTCACCAGAACCTACAGCACCTGATCAACCCGACTCGGTACCTGTACCAACAGACGACTCGGAACAGTCCATCGCTATGCTGCAACAATTTTCTTCGCCAGCTACAGCACTACTGACTGACCTCACGGAAGCTCGCCCGTTAATTCGAACTGAGCTGACTGTGAAAACTCCTGATGGCGGACACCAAATTTCTGGATTAGTGGACTGCGCTGCGACACTTGATTTTGTGTCAGAGGACTTTGTACGACGCTTTGCTTTACAGACTCGGAAGTCTGCAAGTAAGACTCCAGTTCGACTCGCTAACGGACAACGAGTGACTTCTACGACAGTCTGTGACGTCACTTTTGAGCTGGCTCTACACGAATTTCACAGGACTTTTTACGTTCTACGTGATTTACGCACAACTGATTTAATCATGGGTTTACCATGGCTTGATGACGAACAGACCTCTTTACAATTTGGTACAACCAGAATTTTTACACTGATGGACGGTACAGCTGTGGAGACTACACTCGAGGAACGACGCCCTGAGTGTCTGCTGCTGTCATCTACGAAAGTTCAGAAACTTATGCGCAAGACGCGCCGCAGCAGAGGACGTCATGCTGATTTTTACGTCATCGAACTTACGTCAGCAGCTGAACAACAAACAGATTTCCACACTGGAGAGGAACTAACTGCAGAACAACGTGACAACTTCCGGTCGTTACTTTTTGAAGACTTCCCGGAGTTACTGCAACCTGTCGACTCTCCACATGTAAGCCGACAGTGGATCACCCCATTGACACGACTCGCCCGATGCGACGTCAACGTCTGAACCGACTATCGCCGGCAGAGCGCGCTGAGCTTAATCGACAGCTCAAAGACGCAGTAGAAGCTGGTCTGATCCGTGCCAGCTACAGTGAGTTCGGCTCGCCAATTCTTTTTGTGCGGAAAGCTTATGGCTCGCTACGTCTGTGCATTGACTACCGTGGTCTTAACGAGGTTACGCGTAAAGACGCCTACCCACTTCCGAGAGTGGATGACACACTGGACGAACTTAAGAACGCGAATTTTTACACACACCTCGACCTCGCTTCTGGATTCTGGCAAGTTCGAGTGCGTGATCAGGACATTCACAAAACGGCTTTTCAGACCCCTGATGGATTAATGGAATGGGTCGCCATGCCGTTTGGACTGTGTAACGCACCAGCTACATTTCAGAGGATGATGAACGACATTCTTCGCGACTTTTTACATAAGTTCGTGACAGTCTACCTGGATGACGTCTGTATTTACAGTCGAACTCTGGAAGAGCACGTGGAACACCTACGTCTAGTGCTACAGCGATTCAAGGAGGAAGGGCTAAAACTACGCCTTAAGAAATGCTTCTTCGGATTGCAAGAAATGGAGTATCTGGGCTATACTGTGTCAGCCGGGAAAATTTCGGTTTCCACAAAGAAAGTCGAGGCCGTTGCAGACTGGCCAGTGCCCAAGACGCAGAAGGAGGTTCGCAGTTTCGTACACTTCTGCAACTTCTATGCGAGATTTATACACCATTTTAGCGACCTTACGGCTCCATTGACGGACTTGCTGCGGAAGTCCCAGCCACAGAAGGTTACGCTGACGCATGCCTGTTTGGAAGCCTTCGAGACTCTCAAGTTACGGCTCATTTCCGCGCCATGCCTGATCCTTCCGGAGGTCAGCTCGGACGCGACGTTCACCGTGGCTACAGATGCATCAACAGTGGGGATTGCAGCAATCCTGTTGCAAGACCAAGGAGGCGGTCTTCAACCAGTCTCTTACTGGGCGCGTAAGCTGAATCCAGATGAGCGTGGTAACACTTACTCTGCGTACGACTTAGAAGCTTTGGCCGTATGCGAAGCTGTCAAGCATTGGAGGTGCTATCTTGAAGGCTGTTTTAAGTTCCTTGTCGTAACAGACCACGACACACTGCGACATCTGCTCAGGCAACCGAACAACAGGCTGAACAAGCGGCAAGCAAGATACCTGCGGGATTTGCAACCGTTTGTGGGCTCGATGACACTTGCATATCGCAAGGGAGCTCTGAACGAAGCTGACCCGTTAAGCCGGCGTCCAGACTTCGTACCTCAGGCCACAGTACCCTTATTTTGGGATGGCGAGGTTCCGTCAGATCGAGAATTACGACGGAAGTCCCAGCTGCTGTTTGAAGACGCACAGTTAAATTTACTGACTGTTGAAGCGTTGCAGCTGAGCCCTGAGTTCGCTGATCTCATTCGCGAGGGGTTCTCACAAGATTCGTTTTATGGGGACGATGGTGAGTGGACAAGAGACAGCCGGATAGAAGCCAGAGATGGGTACTTTTGGCGTCTCAATCGCCTCTGTATTCCACAGAACTCTGAGCTCCGACTGAGATTGATCACAGAGCTGCACGAAAGTTCGTCAGCTGGTCACAGAGGAGTTGCTAGCACTCTTGCTAAAGCACTCGACAGATTCTGGTGGAAACGAATCCGCCAAGACGTGAAAGATTTTTGTCAACGCTGCGTCGTGTGCCGACGAGCGAAGATTCGACCGCAGATGGCTGCGACTCTTTACC
This sequence comes from Tetraselmis chui, assembly GCA_026401115.1. Classification (NCBI taxonomy): domain Eukaryota; kingdom Viridiplantae; phylum Chlorophyta; class Chlorodendrophyceae; order Chlorodendrales; family Chlorodendraceae; genus Tetraselmis; species Tetraselmis chui. Next base: position 89,380 of record JAPMLY010000126.1, read on the forward strand.
CATTACATGTTCCACCCAGACCGTGGCACACAGTTGGTCTTGACTACCTTACACACTTGCATGAGAGCAATGGCTTTAACAGTGTGTTGATTGTAGTAGACCATCTAACACGAATGGCCCATTTTCTGCCATGCACAGAGTCGATTACTGCCGAAGAAACTGCCACTTTGTTTTTACAGGGAGTCTACCGCTTACATGGACTTCCCCGTGTGCTGGTCAGTGACCGCGACCCGAAATTTGTCAGCGCCTTTTGGCAGACACTCTGGAGACGCCTTGGAACACGTTTGAACATGTCTACCAGCCGACACCCAGAAACAGACGGCTTGACAGAGCGCGTGAACAGCACGTTTCAGCAGCTTCTTCGTTGCTTATGTTGCTATGATGGCTCTGATTGGTCGACGCTTTTACCGCAAGTGGAATTTGCGTACAACGCTTCGCGTGCACTCGGAATTGAGCATACACCGTTCGAGGCTAACTTTGGTTTTTCTCTTGAGGAGCCTCCTGACCTACTCTTCAGCATGCGACCGTCGATTCCAATTTCGCAAGACGCAACAGAACGGTTAAGATTGTTACGGGAAGTACACACCCTGGTACGCTCAGTGTTACAGCTACATAAGGACGAGATGCAAGCGCGCTCAGAACCGTCTACAGCGCCACACTTCGCTAAGGGAGACAAGGTGTCAATCGTCACAGCAAATCTTTTTCTGCGAGGACAACCGAACAGGAAACTCAGAGACAGACAGCTCGGCCCTTTTTCAGTGGAGGAGCAGATTGGAAAACACAGTTACAGATTGAAACTACCAGCGACAGTACGCTTACACCATGTGTTCCATGTTAACAACTTGAGACCCTGCTCTACCGCTCCACTACGACCAGCTGTTCCTGTGACTGTACCTAAAGGAGACGATGAGGAATTCGACGTCTCACACATCTCTGCTGTGTGCATCAAGTCGCTACCCGGGCGACGAGGCAAATATCTCCTCTTCATGACACACTTTAGCGATGACGACATTCCACCTGTCTGGCACCGTTTGAACGAGGTGCATCGAACAATTGCGTTACAAGAATTCTTGGAGACGCCCCAATGGCGCGAGTTCGCCAAGACTCAGGCGTACAATGACTTCATGCACGCGCACCCAGCGCGCATTCCTGAGTCCCAATAACTGCTTCAGTAAAGGAGCCAAGAACCACGGAGGTCTGCCTCGCGGCGGCCTCGTTGATCTGTCAAGAGGGGGAGGGTACGAGTGTGACGAGTACAGTCATGCAACAGTACATTGCAGGACATTGTACAGGTACTCGTTACGGATACCAATTCGTGCTTTTCCACAGGATGGACGTATACTCGTGGGTACGTCGCTACTGCAATATTGTAAAGGTGCTGATGCTACAGTACGACCAGTACCTCCCGGTACGTACAGATATGCATAATTAATCTAACTAGCCAGATGACGCGCCAGAACGAGCTCTTCAATGCAGAAGGAGCCGCGTCGTGAGACCCAATGCTAGGCAGGCCGTGTCTCGAGGACAGATGACGACGGTTGAACAGCACTAACGCCTGACACGTAAGCTTAGCTTGCAGGCGTAGACAATCTGGGCAGAAACCTATATAAGCCCAATGCAGTAGAGGGAGGTGACAGAACCTTTTAACAATTCCTTTGTTCACTTACAACATCTACTGCCTAAGTACAGCAGTGAAACATCTCTCATCAATTGCCTCTCGACAACATCATTTGCCATCTCGCAACAACTGGACTAGACAGACTAGAATAGATTTGTGCTAGCGTTTAGCTTTTCAGAGGCTAACCGCCACAACTGCTTGCTCTCTAGAGGGGCCGGCTCGACTACCCGTGTAACCATTGTACTTCTAGCTCTAACAAGTTATGGGCCCCCTACAACGTTGCCCGGGATCGTCAAACCTCCGAAATACGGAGGCCCCAAGGAGGAGAAGAGCGTGCAACCTGAATACTCGCTAATAAATCAATACCGACGCTAGCCGCCCAAGGTCCCCCGTGGCCGCCCTAGGCTACCAGTACCGCCTCCGTCACCCAAGGAGAAGAGCGTGCAACCTAGATCCTCGCGTAAACTCGCACTACCGACACCAACCGCCCATGGTCTCATATGGCCGCCCAAGGTTGGTCGTATACTCCACCTTGCACACAGCTCACCGATGCTATCGACCGGATATGGCTTTAAATCAAATTCAAACCGATTCGCGAAAATTCGGCCCGCGCGGGATTTAAGTAGTACTGTTTTTTTTTCCCGAGGCGACGCCGCAACGCTCATCTAACTTAGCGAGGTTATGACCTTGCCCACGGCAAAGGGGGGGGGTCGACACGATAGCGCCCGACTATTACTTTCGAGTGTATACACGCTACTGGCAGCCCTGTTGGCTTTTCCCCTTCCTCGTCGGTCGCTCTCATGCGATAGCTAGTTCGCCCGTGGACGGGTTTCTCCGTTACATGTCAGACTAATGCATTACGTAGTACATTTGGACTTGTTTCGTGTCGGCAACTCGCCGATAGCATCCCGGTCATGTGTGCACTTGTAGCGTCTTTTTCCCGGCTTGAGATATCGCTACCGGAACAACGCCTACGACCAAGACGACTCTCTTAGCACTAGCGTCTCGTTGCCTAGTGCTTATGTACAAGGTAGCTACTTGTCATCCTAGTACTTAGTATTATGCTATTAGCGGTACTCTATTCCCTATTAGTGGCGGTCGGCCGGCCTGTCGGTGCCTTCGCCGGCCACCATCTCTCTCCTCTCACTTCTGTAGTCATCACAGCCGGCCCCCTTGTGGGGCCGGCATGACCTACGTGTAACTATCCGTTCCCGATTCCGACATGTTATGGGCCCTCCATCAAGTTACTTTAGAGAAGAGCCTCCCACACAACACCAACCCCCCACCACCCCCTGGCCCCCTCCCCTCCCCGCCACGACCCCATGGACTCCTCCCCATCAAAGCGTACCCCCACAGACCCCGCACTTAAACCCGCCCCCCCATCAGGAGTATTAAAACACTCCCGACCCACAACCAAAAAGACCCAGGCCTCACCCCCACACCGCCACACAACACGCACACCCCCGACAATCAAGCGCCACACCCCCCCCCCTACCCAGCATAACACCCAACCCGATTACCGGTCCCCAACCCGCACACCCACAACACACCCTTCCAGCCTCCCCCTTCCAGACTCCTCCCCTGCAACTTCGGCCCTCGACCTCGACGACCTCCCAGACGAAGACCTGTCCAACGACGAAGCCGCTGCGGAGCCATCCCCATCCACTGGACCTCTCATCACTCCTTCTGACTTCTCTTCGGCCAATAGGGCCACCCGCCGTCCCTAACTCCACCACAGACGGGCCAGCAGGCCCGGAGGTCCGACCCCAACCCCTTCTCCCCCACCCTCCCAATGACATCCGTAACCATAGTGTAACCAACCCACACAGGGACACTCTTCCGCCGCACTTCTCACCCACAACCTGCGCCATTCAACTTCACAACTACCTGTACGATTTGAACCTTGAACACGGCCTTCCCACCCCTATCGGGCCCCTCGACCCCTCGGCCATTCTCTCTTTCCAATGGGGCCACTACCAGGACCTCTCAAACCTCTCCTGCATTGCCACCTCCCTTGCTAAACTTCACTCTAACTCCCGCAACACTTACTCTATCATCACAAACATTGAAGTGGACACATTTCATAACCATCGCGTTTACCCCAGCCAATGGACTAACCTCGCCAACAGGGGTGCACCTCCCCGACCGGGCACACCCAACAACTCCCTCCTTGTCCTCACATGGCAACACTCCCACTTTGGCCTCCTCCAAGTGACGCACGACTCCGCCACCTGGGTCGACTCACTCCACCACAACCCTCCACCGTTCCTCCTCACCCGCACTCTCTCCCTCCTCGCCTCTTGGAACTCGTCCCCCCCCCCCATCCTCCCCTCTCCTCGCCTCCTCAACCCCCCTCGACAGAACGACATATCTCGCGCGTGGTCCTGCGGCACCCACGTCCTCCTTCACACATACTTTGTTCTCACGGCCCCTGCAGACCAAGCCTACAACCCCCCGCAATTCGACCCCAGGACCTCTGTCTACTCCCTCCACTCTTTATTGTGGCACCACGTCTTTCGCTCCACCCCCCTTCCTATCGGACGCTCACACCTTTTGGCAGCCCTTCACCCTCATCAAACCTCCCCCTCACCCACACAAACACACCCCTCTCCAACCCCCTTACCCATACCCACCCCCACTCCACCCCTCCCCCCACCCCCCCCCCCCCCCCCCCAATCTACCTGCCCTACCCCCCACCCACCACCACACCACACCCCCTCACCTGACGGATGTGGAGCACCTAGCCGCCACTCACAGCCCAGATATCCTCATCCTCACCGAAACCACCCACACCACTCACAAATCACGCTGGCGAGTCGCCCTTCCCCAATACCTCCTCAAAAGCTCACGTCCTCGCTACTCAGCTGTGCCATTACCCTCCGCAGGTGTTCTGTTTGCGGTCCGCAGAGAATCATTCAGCACCGCAACCGTCCTCACCCCTCCTCCCCACCTAATCCCACACATCGCAGGACTTAAACTCGTGCCCCACTCAGGTGACCCTTACCTCCTTCTCGGGGTCTACATGCCGCAACTCCACAGCACTCAGCTCACCCGCCTATACGCGGAGGTCGCGGCATGGGGCCTCAGACTCACGGACGACTACCCAACACACCGTGTCCTCTGGGGAGGCGACTTCCAAACGACCACCACACCAGGTCAGGGCAACCCCGCCCTCACCACCCTCCTCAAACACCACCTTCGACCGCTCCACCCCCCCCTCCCCACCTTCCCCCGCAGCGACGGATGCCTCGACCACTGGCTCACTCCACCCCCCTCCCCCTTAAGCCTCAACCCTCCGGCATGCTCAACATTTACCTCTCCATCACACTTCTCCGACCACTCGGCGATTCACCTCGTCATTCCTGCCCCCTCCTCCCTAATCGCTCGACCACCCGCGGCCCACGACACACCACGCCCTCACCACACCACCCGCAAATTCTCCTTTAAACTCCCCCTCCAGCCACATCACATTACATCCTACCAACGTAGCACACCCCATCTTCTCAACAGCACAGCCTCCCTCCACGCGGAAATCATAAATACCTCCCCTTGCCAGGCCACTCCCGACACCCTCGACACCCTAGCATCCAAATTCACCACACTACTCTCCCAACACATGGACCACGCAGCCACTATCTGGCCCCTCCTTCCCCCGAAAAAACCCCGCCCCACTACTGCATCCGTTAACCCTACCTGGCTATCTAAAAAGACGCGTAAACTCATACGCACACTCCGTCGCTGTAGTACCAACAAAGGCCCCCTTCCCCTCGCCCAAACCCTCCTGCAAACCTCCGACTACCTTTCCCCTACCGAAATCAGTCAAAGATGCCAGGCACGCATCCGCCTTCTCCTCAGAACCACCACCACGGATATACTACAAAAAATTAAAAACCGCACCAATACTGCCTATGACGCCTCCCCGAAATCCTCCCACCGCGGATTGAAAATTAAAAGTGGCCTCCTCCCGGCGACCACCGCAACCACTACACTACACCGCATTACCAAGCCCGATGCGACCGTGGCGTCCTCCCCCTCGACCGTCATTGACGCAATCCACTCCCATTTCACCACTGAACTCATGCGAGCCACCCCGCCCGACCTACCCGTACCCCCCTGGGAACACCCTGACAACCCCGACAACTACACCATCGAACCTCGCGGGGACCCTACACTCACTCTAGCCGATATGATTACCCGTGCTACATTTGATAAAACCCTCAACTCGCTAGGCACAGGCAAGGCCCCCGGCCCCGACGGTATCCCCAACGAAATTCTCAAGTTCCTACCCCCCGAGACCCGCTCTGCCCTCTACTCTCTCCTATCCCTCTTCGCCCATAACTCCTACACACCCCCCGAATGGTGCCATAGCACAACATGCCTCCTACATAAAAAAGGAGACCCCACCCTCCTCGACAACTATCGCCCCATCGCCCTCATGAATAACCTCCTTAAGCTATGGACCGCACTAATAAAAGACGCAGGCTCGAAATACGCCGAAACCCACGGCATCCTCAGCGACCAACAAGACGGCTTTCGACAACACCGCAGCATCCACGACGCCCTCTCCTCCATAATCATGGCCATGGAGGACGCGAAACTCCACAAGAAAGACATCTATGTTATGTACGCGGACTTCAAAGGCGCCTTCAACGCAGCAGACCACCGCATCATGTTCAAACACATGAGACAACTCGGTATGCCCTCCACTTTTGTAGATACATGCGAACACCTCTACGGGGTCTCATCCACGGACTACATTACCCCTTATGGTCCCACCCCCTCCATCGACATTAATAGAGGTACCCTGCAGGGCGATACCCTCTCCCCCTTCCTTTTCACCCTCTTCCTTGAACCCTTTCTCCGCTGGCTCACGGTCGGCAGCCGGGGCTACCGGCCCGGGCCCCCCGCCACTAACGTTGACCCTACAGAACCCACAGCCACATACCCCGGACACGGATTCGCCGACGACCTCAGCATAGCCACGGGCTCGACCCCCAACATGGCCATCCAACTAAAGAAACTCTCCCTCTTCAGCGCCTACACAGGTATGACCGTCAACATCCAAAAATGTTGTATCACCGGAGCCCTTTGGCGTTTGGGTAACGCCCTCTCCCTTGCCAACACCACCCTCCTCACATCCCACCTCCAATCGCAGTTCCTAACCATCAACTCCACACCCTCGCCCATTCCCTCCATTGGCCCCTCGGACACATACCGAGTCCTCGGGGTCGAACTTAACACCTCCCTCACCTTCACCAAACACTGGCATGAACTCAAACGCACCACCACCTCCCTCATCGACGCCCTTTCCACCTCCCTACTAACCCAATCTCGCAGGATACGCGTCATCCGTGGCCTCCTACTCGGCAAACATTTTACCCTTCAACTTGGACTCTTCAGCGACTCCCAACTGGACACCCTTGAAGGTCAAATCTGCCGCGCCCTCCGCTCAGCCGTCTCCTCGGTACGCAGCCTCCCCCGCACCGCCCTTCACCGACCCACCTCCGACCTCGGCTACGGCCTCCCCTCCCTCAAAGCCCATGCCGCACAACTCACAGTCTGCCACCTCCACAAAACCCTGAACTCCCCCGGATACAGGGGCCAAATGGCCAGAGCCCACATACACAAAATCTCCACCACATACTCCCACTGGCCCATTGAATCCATAATGTCAGGCAACCTATCCTTCCCCACGCTCAGATGCCTTGTGCGTGCCCAACGTGATGCCGGCACCTTATTTCACAACATCCCTCCCCTTTCCCTCACCAACCCCATTGCCACCACTATCCGCACCCACTTCACCAGACAAGACGCAAAACTCCGTACATCACTCAGAGACAGAGCCACGCACATTACCGACCCACTCCATTACAAACAAGCCTACCGCGAATTCTCACCCCGCAAGACACACACCTCCCTCCTTCCCCGCCTTAACCCACTATGGCAAAATCACATAACCACATGGCCACAAGTCCTCCTCCGCGCCACCCCTTCCTCCTTCATCCTCAAATCCAGTCAGTCCATCTCCAAACTCACAGGGTCCGACACTTCTCTCACTATCCCAGTTCGCCTACTCGCCGCAATTCTCACCGAACCCACTGACACTATCCACAACCGCCTCCCCGTCACGAACCTCAACACCAAACAAGCCTCCCTCCCCACCACCCTACATCCCTCCTGGATTCCCCTCCTCAACCCACACCTCCCCAGACTCCCTTCTACCCTCTCCCCAGACATCCACTCCTCCCGCACCACCACTACCAACCCCACAGCCCGCATCACACACATAGACACGGAATACCTCACCCCCACAGACCACCACTTCCCCCCTTGCGACGTGACACGCATCATATCCAAACACAAAGACACAGAATACGGACAAACACAATACATGGTCGAATGGGCCCCGGAACACCTCACGGAATGGGACATCCACCTCCAACTCGACGAAGGCTTCCAACTCATCTCTTCCACCCCCACATCGGTAACCCTACCCCCCCCCTCCCCCACTGACTGCTCCATATGCCATAACCCTCTTCACTTGGAACCCACTTCCACCTGCTCCACATGCCCGCACTTTGCAATCCACTCACAATGCCGCCCAGCTCAGGGTCCTGCCACATGGCAGTGCGACTGGTGTGCTAGTGGCCAACAACACGACCTCACCCGTCTCCACGAGGTCCAATGGGCCCCATGCCTTCAACTTCACGACACCATTAGTGAGACCCCCTCCGGCCCCACCGCCCTCACAGCATTTAACTCTGGCTTTGTCCCATCCACCACACCCATCCTGCCAGAACCCGGACCTCCTCCGTGGTCACACCCCCTAATCACATTCAACCACGACCCCATTAACCCCGACCTTGACATGCTCCCTACCGGTAAATTCGCCATCCACGCACACCCATCCCTCCACGACACCACCATACTCTGCACTCCTGACGGCCGCGCAATCACCACCCTTAACGGCCCCCGCGTCCGTCATCTCTACCAACTCTTTCGCCCCGACCTCTCGCAACATACGTTCGAGGAGGAGGTATATCGCCTCCTTACTCGCCTAGGCTCTCGGTCGGAAATCCAATCCCCCACACCCACCACCACCACACGCAACAGATGGGCCACTAGAGAGGACCTCCTCTCCGCTCTACGGCACACATTCCACATCCAGACAGAACTCTACTCGGACCCCCTTAACAAATCACTCCACTCACACACCTACCACTCGCTTTACCCAGAAGACATAGTCTTCTCGTCCAGCGGCAGTAATGCTCCACACACATGGCAGGGTACCAATATCGCAAATCCCGAATACGACCACGAATGCATGCGCCGTGCCATGGAACATGCAATCACCAGCGCACATCTCACAAACACACACACCCCCAGCGCTACCATCCTCATTCTCCCCCGATGGGAACACACACCATACCGCCACTCTAAATACATCAACTCCCCCTACACACATCACCTATACACCCTCCCCAACGACGCGAACACCTTCCTACCCCCCGACCAACACACCGGCCATCCCACCCCCACCCCTTTCGGCACACGCTGGATGGTAGACATCTACCTCGTCGCTAACTCACTCGCACTCCACAACCTTCCCTCACGCACAGCCATGACCGCACTCCACAACACCCTAGAATCTATCTACGACACACACCTCCCAAACCCCATCATCAACATCCCACCGCCACACCTCACCACCCCCTACTCCCCTCACTCCGCAGGCATATACCATCTCCCCCCAAACCCCACCCACCCCCTTACCCACCCCCTACAAGAACGAACAAGACTAACATACTTCCCGACCAGAGGAATCCTTGCTTGGAACTCGCAGGACTTCGTATACACAGACGGCTCGAAAAAAGGAGGCAACTCCCCTCTTGGAGCAGCAGCTACCCACCCCGCCTCGGGCACCAACATCAGAATCCTGGTGACCTCTACCCCCCCCTCCCATACCATTAATCGAGCCGAACTAGCTGGTATCGCCATAGGCCTCCAACTAGGACATACCCACCTCCTTACTGACAGTGCGTGCTCCCTCCGCCTCATACAAGGTTACCTTAACTGCCCCTCCGCTTATAGGCACAACATCCACCGAGACACACTCCTCTCCATCACACACACCCTCAAAACCCGATGCGACGCAGGCATCCGCACACATCTAGGTAAAATTAAAGCACACAACCACTCACCCGGCAACGAACTAGCAGACACACTCGCTAACCAGGTCGCTGATGGTCACCCGCCAGATACAACATACACCACAGGCTCGGAGGTGTCCATTGGACATTGGACCTGGCCTTACACCCTCATACCACAAACCCAAGGCGAACCCATACCCCACATATACACAAACCTCAAAGCCGACGCACACACACACAGCTGCAAACACACACTTACACCCCTCTCGCAATCATCCAAACACGGCGCCCTACTCGCCCGCGCCGCGGCGGACGGTGCCGACTTCACCTTCCACAAAAAACACTCAACACTCACCAACACACAATTCACCCACAAACAAGAATTCATTTGGGGCGTCCACAACACCCGCCTCCTCACACACAATCCCACCCTGCGATGTCCCATGTGTGGCCAATTCACCAGCAACGGCCACATGGCCGGTAACTGCCCATCCATGTCTGGCCTGAGACAGGACCGACACAACAGCGCGCTACAACTCCTCATGTCTCTCCTCGAACGCCACAATGGAGGTCGATGGGAAACTATCACTGCAGACTTCGGTAACAAACCCATCAAGTCTTTCCCCCACCCCACCACCTCCTACACCCCTCTTGACTGCCATCCCCCACACCCCTCCCACATGCCTACCCGCCTTGTTGATGCTGACGAAGGTCTCTCGACCGACTCCCTAACCTCTTGTCCCGCTATACTCCCCTCCGACATCCTCCCGCCTGAGCTGCGTCCCCCGGCACATAAACCCGATTTCATACGCCTCCTCGAACCTCGCTTCGTTGGCCACAACAACGGCCGCCGTAGATACTCGTCTATCAAAAAAATTCAGATAGGGGAATGGAAATACTGCACCGACCACAACCTCTCACACACAACCCGCCTGATTAGGAACAAATACACACCCCTCGCAAACGCCATCCGCAACCATTGGCCGGGTACCGAAGTCGACATCCTACCCATAGTCATGAGCCGCACGGGCACACCGCACTCATCCACCATCGAAAGTCTCACCTCCCTACTCACCCTCCGCACCGACCCTCCGGACAAACTCATCACCAAAACTCGCCTAGACACGTCTCGCATCCTTTCCACCCTCCATACACACACCGTCCAATGGCTGCACTATCTCCTCCTCGTCTACCGCACCAAATCACGCAAGACCACTCGCCAAGCATCCGCATAAAGACCTACCTCATGCCCCTTCTTACACACCACCTTTAAACCACTCCAGACCCTCCCCGGGGGGGAGTAAAACCCCCGACCACACTTGGAGAGGTTGGACACAGGAGGTTCACGGTCTAGCCCTGACTTGTAAGTTCCCTGTTTGACGTAGTTGGGAGGGCCCAGAGACAGCAGCCGACGCATCCGGCTTTTTGGTGAAAAACCGGCGCATACGGTACATGTTGTAAACAATTTCAATTTCAATTTCAATTTCAATTTACCATCTCCCACGTAAAAAGGAGAAGAGCGTGTGTAAAGCGCCCGGCGCCACGCTCGCCCCACCAAGCTTTCAGTCTCACCTAGCCTTCAGCATACCGATGCTCTCGACCGGATGTGGTTGTTTATAACCGACCCGCGAAATTCGGTCCGTGCGTACATTAATTAGTGTTGTTATTGTTTTTTCCCCGAGGCCACGCGGCAACGCTCACCTAACTTAGCGGGGAGCTTGCCTTTCCCACGGCGAAAGGGGGGAGTCAACACGAGCAGCACCTGTCTATGCTTTAGCGTGTCTACATGCTCCTACGGCCTTGTTGGCTTTGCTTCTTCCTCGCCGGTCGCTCTCATGCGTCGGCTAATTCGCCCGTGGACAGTTTTTCCCGCTACATGTCATACTAGTACATTATGCAGTACATTTGGAGCCGCTTCATATCGGTAAACTCGCCGGTAGTGGCACGTTCATGTGAGCGCATGTCGCTACACCTACCCGGCTTGAGACACACACTTCAAGCACTACACCTTCGACCAAGATGGCACCTTCCTCGACGCAAGCTAGGACGGCGTCAAGACCTCGGCTACCTTGGGGGGGGGTGTTAACACCAGCATCCCGTTGCCTAGTGCTTATGTACAAGGTATCTATTGTCATCCTAGTACTTAGTGGTATGCTATTAGCGGTACTCTATTCCCTATTAGTGGCGGTCGGTCGGCCCTGCCGGTTCCTTCGCCGGCCACCATCTCTCTCCTCTCACTTCTCTAGTCACCACAGCCGCCCCCCTTGTGGGGCCGGCATGACCTACGTGTAACTATCCGTTCCCGATTCCGACAGACTCCTTTCTCGAAGACAAGCAAGGGTGACGACCAGACCTAAGCCACCTTGAGGGGGAGTGTTAGCACTAGCATTGCATTACCTATTGCTTATGTACAAGGTAGCTAGTTCGTATCTTATTACTTAGTGTTGTACTAATAGCGGTACTCTATTTCCCCGTTAGTGGCGGTCGGCCGGCCTTGCCGGTGCCTTTGCCGGCCGCCATCTCTCTCGTTTCACTTCCATTGTCCCCACTGCTTGCCCCCTAGCGGGGCCAACTTGACTACCCGTGTAACCATTGTACTTCTAACTCTAACAAATTTTTCATTAGAATTTAAAGTTTGAATAATTATCTCTATTTTCCCGTTAGAGGCGGTCGACCGGCCCTGCCGGTGCCTTTGCCGGCCGCCATGTCTGTCTTTTCACTTCCATTGTCCCCATTGCTTGCCCCCTAGCGGGGCCGGCTCGACTACCCGTATAATCATTATACTTCCAGCCCACAATCCTTCTTTCATTATACTTGAACCCCGTCTTGTAGGCCATAGCTCTTTCCGCCGCCGATACTCCTCTATCCGCAAAATTTAGATAGGAGAATGGAAATTCTGCACAAACAATAACCTTAAAGACACCCCGTCATAGAAAGATATACCCCCCTTGCAAACGCACTCCGCTCACAATGGCCTAGCACACATGTGGACATCATATCCATATTTATAAGCCGCACAAATATACCCCACACCCTCATACACACCAACATCACTTCACTCAAAAACCCTAGAACCCACCCACCATACAAACCCTCCGATACCCCGACCCATGACACTAGGACACTACCCGTACCATCGCCCGCCTACATATACATTTTGTCCAATACGGGGTATTCGCGGCAAATTGGAGAGGATTTTGGAGTGGCACGTCAGCATCCCCGCGCCACGTATGCGCGTACACCCTCGCGTACGCCAAAATTGGAGAGGCTGGCCTCTCCAATTTGGCTCTATATTGGAGAGGCGCGACCAAATTGGAGTGGCGTTATCAACCGGTAATTTCAAACTGGGCTGTCGGATACCCGTCCTGCTGTCACGGCCCGCGCATCCTCCGCGCGTTTCAAAAACAGACCCACCACCTCATCCCCCCGGTGCCGCTTGACTATGGCAGGCATAGACGAAGTCCCCGCGACTGAGGGGGCGAAGGCTACCGCAATATCCTCGCTAGAATGGAAGCGCCGTTGGGAGCGGGACGTGGAGTGGATCTCGGCGGATGCCGCGGATATATGCGACTACTGGAAGGCGGACAACCAACACGGGAAGAAGGGCAAGCTGCAAGACAAGCTGGGAAAGGAAATGGGGCAGTTTCGCCCTGACTCCGGTACGGCGGTCTTGCCCGAGGGGCGGGTGCTGGTCAAGCGCGTCGAGCAGATCGTCCGCGCATGGTCATGCGGGCGGTACCGTGCCCGGGCGATGCTGACTCAATTGTAACGATTACATATTGACGTAGGCCGGTGCACGACGTGGCGACATACACAGCCAATCCAAAATCCTCTCCAATTTCCCGCGAATACCCCCTAATGGCTAAACCACCTATCCGGCATTTACCGCATCTGCGCATCAAACCCTTCGCCACTTGTAAACAACTACATGATCATCAGCTCAAATAATCCTCCCAGCTCAACGGATCCCCTACCTAAACCCTACTTTACCAAAAACCTCCGAGTGGGGAGCAACGCCCCACCACACCTTCGGAGAGGATAGACATGGAGACTCCCCGGCCTAAATTTTGTATACTCAGTCCTAAACCGTATATGCAAGAAGGCCCTTAGACACCAGCCATGATGTGAGTTGTATTAGTTGTAAATCATTTTCATTTAAAATAGATATGCAAACAAACTCGTTTTTGCGGACATAAGTGTCCAAACGCAATCAAAAAGTTCCAAAACACCAATGCCAAGGAATTGACGAACGACCACCAAAATAGCAAAACGACCAATATGCTAAACTACCGCTATCGGAGCCAACCGATCCCCATCCTCCAAAGCGAAGGGATCGTAGTCATTGACCGATTGAATCGAAGGCGTATCAAGTGACGCCGAAGTCCGGAGGCTTCCGTTCACCAAGCTTACCTTGTTGGGTCCCCGATGCAAGGCTTCCGGGAAGCATGAGGGGAGGGCTTACCGCAGGGACACTATAGGTCGTGCGGGCACTAGTAACCGTAACAAGGTAATAATAAGGTGGTGATAGATGCGGAGCTTTGACGTCGAGCCAAACGATATTCCTAGGTCGATCCCGAGATGCCGCATACCGAATACCGCGGACACCCAACCGTAAGCCCCGCCGTTTAGTCACCCCCGCCTCACTCATGAACTTCTCCAACACATGAAAAACCCGATCATGAAGTTGAATAACACATCACGAGCACATGCACCATAGGATATGGTCCACGAGCACAAAGATTGTCGAGGATTAACTCGACATTTTAGACAATGAAGATCCAAAACCACGAGTCGGTGTAGGAGCCCCATTGTACATGTACGTCCATCTCATATCATAATGACCATATCAATAGCAACATTAGTGGGCGCAGTAGTTGAATTCATTGCGAATACCTAATTAGAAGTATTGAACCATGCAAACACAGTTAGTGTGGAAGATAACTCACGCAAACGTAGTTACAATCACAGTCACGCAAACAGGACAGTCACAGAGACAACTAGCCTACATGCGTGGTGTCGGGACAACAGAAGTGAGAGAGCTGTAGCCTAGCGACAGCTCTGTACCGAGTAAACCAGTATATCGGTATGTCCGATCGAGACATGTACTAATCATATCTAGAGTAGCTTACAGTAGCTATATGCAACTAATACGTATACGGTATTACCTACAACACTCCCTTTGAAGGTAGCTACGGGATGAAGCGTTGCATTGGGTCTTGTCCTCCAAGGACCGCACTTCGGTGTCTTGCCAGTGCAGGTCTTGGGAGGGGTTTGGTGAGCATGTCAGCCACCATCTCGTCAGTGGGGAGGTACCTCAACTTGATGGTTCCGTGCTCCACGTGGTCTTTGAGGAAGTGCCACTTCAGACCGATGTGCTTAGTCTTCTCGCTGACCAAGGCATTTTGGGAGTATGCAATGGCGCTTTGGTTGTCCTCTCAGATGGTGGTGGTTTCGGTGATGGGGGAGTTGAAGATTTCCCCCATGAGTTGCCGGAGGTGGAGTCCCTCCTTGGTGGCGTTAGCCGCAGAGTGGTACTCGGCTTCACACGTGGATTGAGCCACACAAGTCTGTTGTTTGGACTTGTAACTGATGGGCCCGCGTTCGAGGGTGAAAAGGTAGCCGGAGCGAGACTTGCGGGTGCTTCTGTCGTTGGCCAAGTCAGCGTCGGCAAAGCCTGTGAGTCGGAGGCTGTGGTCTATGCCCCCCCCAACGTCAGGCGCATGTCGATGGTGCCATGAAGGTAGCGGAGGACCTTTTTCAGAGGCTGCAAGTGTGCCTCCGTGGGTGAGGCTTGGGCGGAGCCGAGGATGCTCAATGCCGTGGAGATATCGGGGCGCGTGCAGACGGCTGCGTACTGGAGGCTGCCCATGAGGCTGGGGTAGACGTCCTTGGCCACCCCGGTGAGAGAGGGCGAGGTCATGTGCGTGAGGCCGGCGAGAAAGCCCGGGTCCATGGGAAGTGACGACGGCTTAGAGTCGGACATGCCGTACTTGGCGAGTATGTCGCGCATGTACTTGGATTGGTCCAGCGCGATGGTGCGCGTGGAGCGATCGCGGGTAATGTGCATGCCGAGGAGTTGGGAGAGGTCGCCGAGGTCCTTGATCTTGAACCGTGCTCCGAGTTGAGCTTTGAACGATGCGAGCCAAGTGGCATCATTGCAGGCCGCGGGAATGTCATCGACGTACATGGCGATCATGGCGAAAACGTGGCCGGTGCGGTAGATGTAGATGCACGGGTCGAAGACGCATTGTTGCCATCCATGGTCGACGAGCCATGCACGAAGTAGCATGTTGAACTCGCGGGGGGACTGCTTAAGGCCGTAGAGGCAGCGCTTGAGGTGACACACTTTGAACGTGCCATCGGTGAAGCCGAGGGGCTGGCGGATTTACACGTCTTCCCGGATGGTAGCGTAGAGAAACGCTGTGTCGATGTCAAGCTCGCAGAGTTCAAGGTCGCGTGCGGCTGCGATGGTCAGGAAGAGACGCGGGCTCGCCATGCGGATGACTGGGGAGAAAGTCTCTGTGTAATCCTGTCCAGCGCGTTGGTTGCACCCCTTGGCGACGAACCGCGCTTTGAAGCGGGAGACGTCGCCGGCGGTATCCGACTTGACTTTGAAGATCCACATGCTGTTAATGACCATTCGGCATGGGGGGAGGTCCACAAATTCCCACGCGCCGTTGGTGATGAGGGAGGAATACTGATGCTGCATAGCTACTTGCCACTGGGGGGCTTGGGCGCTGTCCAGCGCAGCCCGGTAGGATTTAGGTTCCACACACTCCAGGGCGGAGAGGAGGGCGACGGCAATAGGGGACGTGCCGGCAGGTGTGTGTGGGGGACCCGTGATAAGGTCGGGGACGTGAGGGTGCTCAAATATGTCCTCTTGGGCTTTGCCTTGTTCAGGATCACAACACGCCGTCACGAGGGTCGGGGGGTAGTCGGACAAGTGGGCAACCATATTGCCGTACCGAATGGGGTGTGAGCGGAGCCGACCATGGCGAGGGGCTGTGGGGGGGGGGGGGGGGGGGGGGAAGGGGTGTTGGTAATGTGAGGTCAATAGGGTGGGATAGGGGTGAGTCTTGGGGTACGTCTACCTAAGAGTCGGTGATGGCCGAGTCGACGGAGGGTTGTGTGTCGAAGCCTCGGGTGTCTTCCTGAAAGACAACATGGACGGAAGTGGTGATTCGACGCGTTTCCGGGTTGTAGACACGGTACCCGGGTGCGTCAGGGGGATAGCCCACCATGACGCCGCGAAATGCTTTTTCACTGAGTTTCCGATGTTGTTTGTCGGGCACC
The DNA here is from genome assembly GCA_026401115.1 of Tetraselmis chui. Taxonomy (NCBI): domain Eukaryota; kingdom Viridiplantae; phylum Chlorophyta; class Chlorodendrophyceae; order Chlorodendrales; family Chlorodendraceae; genus Tetraselmis; species Tetraselmis chui. The sequence goes on from JAPMLY010000126.1 coordinate 106,441, forward strand.
TTGGCGAAAACGGCGCAGCCGAAGACGCGGAAATTGGAGGCGTCGGGCACAGACGACGTAAGGAGTGTGAGGGGGACGCCACCATTGGGTCCGACTGAGCGACTGTACGTGCGGTTGCGAAGGTACACAACAGTGCTGACAGCGCACGACCAAATGGAGTTGGGAACGGCCATTCTGTGGAGCATCGCCGACGCATTGTCCCGAATAGTGCGCCAAGGACGTTCGGCTTTGCCGAGCATGTGGTGGGCGTATGGGGCAGAGAACTGGACCCCGACGCCGAGGTGTGCGCACATCCGGCGAGTGACAGCAGCTTCGAACACGGAGTCGGAGTCAAACTTGAGGACTGGTGCGAACGCGCCCGACTGGGAGTGATGGCGGGCATGCAAGTGTTTGATGTCCAGGAGGGTGGTTTCCAACTCCGAACATGCGTCGTCTTTAGAATTAAGGAACCGCACCCACATGTAGTTGGTGTGGCGGTCGATTACGAGCAAACAATAGCGGAGTCCATGTGGGGAGGGGACATTGACTGGTCCCAAGAGATCGGCGGACAACTTGAGGAGGGGGCGGGATGGTTTCGCGCAAGCGGCTGTGTTGCGCGGTGCAACTGTGGCTTTGTGGAGTAAGCAAGAGTCGCAAGAAACTTTTTTTACACAACTAGCTAGCACATGGCTAGTCGGGACACCGTGAGTATGCTGAGCCTATAGGCTTTGCATGTTCAGGTGGCCAAACCGACGGTGCCACAGTACGGAGTCACATTGGGCAGTAAGGGCAACCCGAGGTGAGGGGTCAGGTGCCAACGTTGCGGATGGGCTTGAAGGGAGCTCCGGCTAGTGGGGAAGGAGGTAGAGACCGTTTCCGGACGGTTCTAGCACACACATGCATATGGGTACCAAAAGCAGACCAGAGTCTGAGTTGGAGAGGAAGATGAATTCATATTCGCTGTGAGCTTGCATCCAGCTGACACTAAGAAGTCTGCCGATACGCTGAGCGGAGCCAAATGAGAGGTCGGGGGTGTAGAGTGCATATACAGTGCGGTGAATAAGCTGGCCCGAGGCAAGTCTCACAGAAATCCGCACTGAGCCACTGCCCTTAACGTCAACGCCGACTCCTCCCACGCGAGAGGGAGCGGAGGGGGGTGTGAACTTCACGAAGTCATCTCGGAACGCGGTGAGGTTAATCGAGCATGCGGAATCAACAACCTAGAACTGTGACAGGTTACGACATGGGGCGAGGGAATAGGAGAATGCCACGGAGCTGAAAGGGACACTCACCTCGTCGTCATCGTAGTCATCCGCGCAGTCCTCGAGGGTGGGTAAGCTGTCGGTGTCATCGGCGGGGGCGTCGTCGGCAGGGACGTCGCTCAGCAGGGCAGCGTGAGCAGAGGTAGTGCCACCGGGGGCGCCGTACTTCTGGACGGTCATCTTACGCTTGGCGAGGTTCCACTTAAGGATAGCGCCATCCGGGGTAGTGCATGTGGAAATGAGGTGGTTGAGGCTGCCACAAACGCCACACTTGTTGGGTCGACTACCGCGAGGATTACGGTGTGATTGGCCTCGACCGTTGTGCGAGCCGCGGCCCGCAGCGACGAACGCGGAGATGGGAGGGGGTGATGCGACCGGAGCGGGTGTGTATGGGGCAGGGTCGTCGTCCATGTTGTGCGCAAGGTGGAGGATGTTGGCCATCACTTCATCAGCCGACAGTAGGTAGTCCGTGTCAAATGCGTTGATGACGCATTGTTTCGCTTGACCGTGTGGGCCGCTAATGGAAATACCGCGCAACATGAGGAGACCGAGGTTGTGTGGGTGGATGGCAGCGGAGCCATCAACCATTTGGAATGTCTCGTTGTAGTCATCAAAGGTCTTGCGCATGGAGTGGACATAGTCACTCAAGGACTGGCAAGGGCGCTGTCTTACCATCAGGTTCGCCAAGAGGGACATGGAGCGAGCAAAAGACCGGCAGTCGAGGCGTTCACACTGGATGTCCCACGCGGCAGCGGCGCGGTCAAGACGGGCCGGAGAAACGCATTTCATCGCCTGGTCAACGCGCTGATTCGCACTTGCTGCATGGAGGAGCAGCGTGTAGGCGTAGTGTTGCGCTAGTTCGTCCAGCCAAACGCCGGAGTCGCGGATGGCCGGCTCTTGAATGAGACATGCGGCCTTGATGGAGAGAAAATTAAGGAAGGTCCTCTTCCACTGCTTAAAGTCCGTGGTCGGGCCCATGACGGGGACCGACATCTTCATGGACCGGTTGAGGGCTTCCTTGTCGAAGCCGGGGGCTTCGTGTGCCGCTCGGCCGATGACTACCGGGTCAATGGTGGGGCGACGACCGCCACGGGTGGTGTGGTCGCCACGCTGGGATGGGGGAGAATACAGTCCATGGAAGGGAGGAGGTGGACCACCGGGAAAGGGAGAGCGGCCGGCCATGGTATGTGGCGGGCCGTACGGGTGCGGGTGGCCACGGGAGGGGGAAACGAGGGGAGAGCGCGCCTCCGGGAGAAGAGGTCCGGGGTGGTGAAGGGCATAGCCAACGGGGGGGGGTATGGTGGAGATGGTGGGAGGTGATCACCCGGGAGCTCGTGACGCGAGGGCTCGCGGTGCGCATCGGGACGGCGTTGTGCGACGGTGAGGTCGCCAACAGGAGCTGCAGCGGTAGCAGCAGCGAAGGCCGTTTGTACGTCCGGTTGGGTGGAGCCAAGCTGGGGATGCTCAAGCAGGGGGAGGGTGTGCACGTCGCGGCCGTCCGGAAAGGGTTCGAGCTGCGCATCGCGGCGGCGCGGAGCAACAGGGGTGTCAGGATTAGCAACCGCAGCAGCAGCAGCAGCAACAGCAACGTCGGCCGACTGCGAGTCCATGCGAGCGTTAATGAGCGCCATTTGCTGAAGGACGAGCGCGAGAGTATCCGGGGTGCGATCGATAGTGCTCTGCTGAGAGCCGAGGTCAGGGGAAGCAAGAGGCGAAACACGCGGAGAGTCGGCAGAGCGAGTTTTCGGCGCCATTTCGACAGAGGGCGAAAAAGAAATAGCATAATAAAAAACAGGCAGCGGTAAAAACCGCTAGCCGGACTTGTGCCTAACAGTGGTTTCATAGAGACGGCCTGATGCCCGCCGACCCCTCGGCCTAACGCCCCGGGGTGTCTCAAAGCACCTTTTCTGTATCCTCCACCCAGTGTGGGGCACAAGTCGAGGCCAAGGCCAAGACAGGTGGAGCGCTGCGCTGGCGGCTTACTCGCTAAGATAATATGAAGATAAAAAGGTAAGCTAGGGCTGTCGTGCAACCTGTGGATGCGTATTCACCCGATAGTGCGCCCCCCCCCCCCTTCTCCAGCTTGGACTTGTGTGCACCCTGTCCACACACGACGAGTGCGTCGGTGTGGGTGGTTGTCTGTCGCCGTCGAGTAGCTGACTTAAGAAAGGTGGGGGTGGGTTATAAATCGCAGTTTATACTTGCGATACCGCCGACTACAAGGTGAAAGTACTAAGTGTCTATAGAAACTTGCCTTTTGCGGGAGAGCTGTCGATCGCAGCTCGCCGAACCATGTTGTCGCGCGTGAGTGACGTGAAACGAGGGCCCATAACCTATTGAACCATGCAAACACGGTTAGTGTGGAAGATGACTCACGCAAACGTAGTCACTGACACAGTCATGCAAACATGACAGTCACAGAGACAACTAGCCTACATGCGTGGTGTCGGGACAACAAAAGTGAGAGAGTTGTAGCCTAGCGACAGCTCTGTACCGAGTTAAACCGTTTATCGGTATGTCCGATCTAGACATGTACTAATCATATCTAGAGTAGCTTACAGTAGCTATCTGCAACAAATACTTATACGGTATTACTTACAACAATTGAGAAGCCACCGGTAAGAAAGGAGAAAAAAGCAAACAAACTAATCCCGCGGAGCAAGAAGGCATGCAAGACCCACATAAAGACGGTGCATTAGCTCACGAGGCACATCACCAAGAAATCGGCGGAAGGGAACAAAAGTAGAACGCCGAGCAGACTACCTCATACGTTCATAGCTATTCGACTAAAAAGTGCGAGAGTCGGCCGTACCCAAGCTTGTGAAACGCCGAACACCCACCAAAACAACAAAGCGACAAACCCGTTCAGCCGCCGTAGGAGTTAATCAAGTGACCGTCCCCCATCCTCTAGGGCAAAGGGGTACGTAGTTGTAGTCATGCACAAAACTGAACATACGACGTGCCAAGGAAGGACGAAGTGCGAAAGTCGGCCTCAAGCTAGGCATGTTGGGCTCCTGTCGCAAGACTGTTGAGGTGCGGGAGTAAAGCATCCACAGTCGTAACACTAGAGATTGTGCGCGCACTAGTGACCGTAACATCCACATCCGCATGCTAATACGGGGCCGCAAAACATAACTACACAAGCTCCCCGGTGCGATCATGAGAGCCCCCATACATGATGCGGCGAACCTCGAAACGCAAGTCCCGCACCTTAACTACTGGTATCACCTTAGCCATGACTTCAAAACATGAATGAGACAACGATGGAGCTAGATAACGTACCACAGGCAAGGAGAATATGGGATATGGTCGATGAGCATGGAGATCGGCTTCCATTTCCAGTTCATGGTAGAAGACGAGGTCGTGGAGGAGGAGCCTGAGGCCCATAGCCACAAAGATTGCCACAAAGACTTATTGCACAACGGACACATCTAGATATGAGAGGCTCGGCATGACGTGAGGCCAAGCACGTGGTACACCGCCACCCTTCCACTGTTTTCCTCTGTGCGATATTCAAGGAATACGATGCCACTTCAGCCTCATACACAAAGGAAACCCTCGACGCAGATATACCCATCGTTACCAGTGACAGAACACCCGAATATACGGATAAGATACAATCAATGTTACGAAAGCACAAAAGCATATGTAAACCTCTTGAAGCCTTGCCCCCATTACGCCCCGGTCTTTACCACAATATTCCCCTTACACTTGATTCTTTTGAAGCACCCGGAAAGACTTGCCGCCTATCCCCAATGGAATCAAATGAATTCAAAAAGCACTTAACCGACTACCTCGCTTAATGTTTTATTACGGAATCGTATTCTCCTTATGCCGCTCCCGATCTCTTTGCCCGCAAAGCGAACGGAGGACTCCACATGTGCATTGCTTACCGCCAGCTTAACTAATACACTCGTATGCAATCAAATTTCCAGTCCCGGACGCCGACATGCTCGTCGACATGCTTTTGGGAGCCCTCGTTCATTTAACACTTGATCTTGCACTCGGTTACCACCAACTTCACATTAACCCCACCGACACCTTCAAAACCGCTTTTGAAACTTAGTTTGGCCAGTTCGAATGGCTCGTTGTGCCATTTGGACTCACCTCCGCTCCGTCTTCGTATCAGCGCCTCGTGAACCACATACAACAACCACACAAAAACACTTTTATCCTTGTTTAACTTGACGACATTTTCATTTTTAGCAATTCCCTTCATGATCATATTCAACACATTAACATTACCCCCTCCCTCCTTGCCGCACATAACATTCGCCTCCGCCTCTATTTTCTTTTGCTCGTAATGAACTCGAGTACCTCGGATATATGGTTAGCAAAGAGGGCCAAAGTCCTTACAATAGCAAGATAGAAGCTATCTCGGAATAGCAACGACCACGCACTGTTCATGAGACACAACGTTTTCTCGGGGTTTGTATTTTCTATCGTCGAGCACCCCCCCCCCCCCCCCCCCCCCCAAACCTCATGGACGATAAAGGTGTGTTATCGGCTGAGGATATGAGGGCAGTGGTGATTGAAATGTTGTTCGCACTTTGTGGGAACGCCCGAGTGGAAGGACTAGCGAAAGTGACGCAAAGAAACATCCCCCCTCAGCTATTGAGCATTTGTTGCACTAGCCACCCGTACTGGCAGGAGCATTCCCGTGGGACACGCACTCCATGATCGACGAGGGTGTATTATTAGACGGCTTCTAGTCAACTAGGCCTCCAACTGCTCGAGCGGGATGATGCAGTTGGATAAATCGCTGGGTTAATGCAGCCCACACATGGATATGCACCATCAGCCCATCCTCATACACTACCAAGCCATCAGCATAGGCCACCTCCTTATCCACCCTCGCGACCTTAGACGGGCTCCACAAGCTCGCCATGTGTGTCTCATGTGGCAGGTTAAGGTCATACTTACATTTTTATGGGTTCCATGCCCCTGAAATGGCATACCTCAACGTTCCAATTAGCTAGCAAAGCCACTTCAATGAAAATAAAAGTGATATACAACAATACCGGCAAATTGGACCGGTTGTTGTATAATGGCCATGGTAGGTTAAAAACTGTGAGCAACCGCAGTAATTGCCACAGTCCCCCCCGCCTTCGCATTAGCGGCGCCAAGTGATCTTACACGCTACCCGAACGAAAGAGACCCTTGCGGCTACTCAATGCTCACTCACTACATCCACCACACGCTGCTCGACAACGGTATATTGTCCACGCTCTTTGCACACCGACTCGAGTATGTCCGGACACTCGTTAAAGAAGCAGTTTTAAAAATGCACGAGCGGAGACGTGAAACTTGACTAGTTTCCAACAGTCGGTAACGCAAATACCAGCCAAGGTAGTCGCTAGTCGGAACCAACAGTCTTGGGTTAGCCAAGCCTCCTCCATCGCAAGCTCATGTTCTCGTGACTGGTTGTGGTTGCCGACGGTGGAGATTAAAAACAAAACTTTACGCCGAGTGAACTTGTAGCGAGTTGATACTGGTTTAACACAGTCCACCGTACTAATGAGATGAGCTCTACTCCTTGCATGTGCCGAAGAAAGGGATTCTTGAAGGAAAGCCTTTTGAAAGAGGCCGTGCGTGGTGTTCACGACACCTGTAAAGTGGAGCTTCATTTTGCCAATGGCAACAGCGGCATGCATGTAGAACATTGAAGGTAAGTGCCATCCCACATAGAAAAAGGCATATCTGGTGACAAAGTGCTATCTAACTTTTATAACCTTTAAGAGATCCAAACAAAGCACCCCACAATAGAGTCATGCCTTTCACACTTGCACCCTCCGCCATTCATTGCACAAACCCAGTAAACACATCATGTTCGGCTGCATACTTTACTTTGTCACGCATTGCATCCTTCACCTCTTGCACTTCCATGTAGACCATCGCATCCGTTGCACAGTCGCACATAGTCTTTTCTTTTGCCCCTTTGGCTTGCGGTGAATGAAATTGATGTTGGGTAACCCGTCTAGCTTGTCCTAATAGGTGCTAATAAGTAGACATGCTTTCATCCATCGTCTGATAAACCCCTTGATGTAGAACTCCCCTCATGTTCGAATTGAAGTCGTCTACACCTTTCCGGAACCATGCCCACGGGTCTAGACCACTCGTGTTTATCTTTGCCGTGCAATACAAAATTAGGGAACGAATAACCTTGAAATTTGGAATGCCATGTACTTTTGAAATTGTTATTGGTCTCTTTTCCATATTGAATGTTGCCATTCGCCCATAAATTCCCACCCTATTCGCTATGGACGATTTTTGCTACCATCAAACCCCAAAACCTTACATGCTCTTGAGGGCTAACCTGCCAAAAGTCTAACCTTTTGCCCAAGCATGCTTTGTTTATTTTTTGTAGGTCGACGTGCATGCCTCCGGGGAAAAGCCGGGGCCACAGCTTCAAGACGTCTACTCGTCCGTCCGCCACAGGTAGACCTTCCTTTACCCCGACATGCCCTTCGCCCCTTCCATCCAAGCACCACGCACCGCAATTGTATTTGAATATGGGTCGTGCTCAGCGGCGGCATTATGTTGAAATGTCGACCATGTCACTATTATCCTTGGCTCACGTAATGTGAAGGTGACGCCATGCACCAGTGCAATCCATGCGATGTCCTCGATGCCTTGGGAGTCCTCGACGGCATCGTCGGGGAGAAAGCGATCGCCCTCGTCGTCGGATGAGTCTCCCTCCATGTCGAGGCCATCACTAGTGTGAGTAGAAACATTTCCCGCGTAAGGAGGCAGCGATATGCTAGTTGGGCCGGAGACGGCGGAGGACTCCAACCCCGTGAGATTGATAAAAGTTGTGGGTTCGATTGTCGGCGTACCGGTATTACTCACTACCGACCATGTAATACTTGGTACAAGTAGCGCACTGTCCGTAACTGCACCGGGAATTTGCACCGCTAGCCGGGGGGGGTGGAAGGACATTCGCACTGCAACGCGTTGTGGGCTGTTGAAGTCTGTGGTTGGTGGGATAAAACGGCCGGCGTTGTCGGACTCGACGCGTAAGGCGCGTGAAGACTCGTGTTACGGCGGCATTCCATCCCAATTTACCACCGACAAACCTTCGCCGATACACTCGCCGAATGTCCCATAGGTTCGGTCACGTTGTTGTCGACTTGCACCATCTTGTAAGGGTTGTAGGGGGGCTATGCGGGCGGAGACACGCGCTCCTGTCGTTACGATCTTCCTCATGGTGGTGATGGTGGATCGCCGACTTGCGGTCTCGGCAGATCGCGCGTTTGAACCGCTTCCGCCCCACCACAAATTATGAATTAAGGACAGCATCAAGTACATCACGCTCCCAAAATTTGACAGAGTACTAACTTTTCCTTGCGCGGGGCTGATCCGTTTTTTACGAGACTCTGGTGTATGATTAGTCAAACAAATGTAGTACTTATCAGACACAATATCCCCGAGGCAAGAGGGCCGCCACCGCTCGGCAAGGCATGGAGATTATTGCCTGTGGTTCAATCACCGCTACCGCCTCCATTTCTTGAGCCACGCTGTGATTTCGATCACTGGCCGTCTGTGCTTACTGTAGCGATACATATGTAATTCGAGAGGGATAGTGCTTGGCGCCGAATTTTATGTCTCGCGTTAGGGTTCGGTACGCGCGCCCGCAGTCGGCGATTATTGCACACGTCTAATCTGGGCTCTGCCACATCTGGATCGCCAGCCATTCCTAGGGAGTAGCAAAGGAAAAGGCCGTGGTAAAATGGCAGAACGTGGGCTCCCCGCGCCCTCCGTTGCTGTAAAGGTGAACGGGGCCCGATCTGGGGGTACTTAGCTGTGGCTGTGACGACACCTGCGGTATCGAGTGGTTCCAAAAGTGAAGGTGACTCCTGAACTAACAAACGTCAACGGGGCCTCACACGATCTACTATCGCACGTTCGTCGTTGTGCGCAGAAAATCCAGGAGGTGCTCACACAGCTCAAGCCATATTTCCAAAAAGCAGCGGACGTGTACAATTCAGTCGAGCCGTATGTGGAGAAAGGCTGTGCACTGGCTGAGGTATCTCGTCCAACCCCTTTACCAAATCTAATATGTTATGTCGCAGTATCACACCGATACATCGCTTCCCGAAACCGCTAACAGGCGGGAAGAAATATAATACGTGACTTGACTTCGCCTCTGCAGGTCGGGTGGGCAAAGCTTCAGCCATACCACCCGGAGGAATTTGTCCCTATGCTGGTGGGTCTTGTCATGATATTCTACGGCGGTACGTTCATGACGCTGATCGCCTGCGTGGAGGCGTACCGCATGTTTGGCTGGGCCGACACCAAGTCATCCCTCCGACTTCTGATAAGTAATTACCAGCGCGCGGTGGAGGCCAATCGAAAGGACGACGCAGTGGATTCTGATCGAGACGGCGTTGCGGACACACAGCAGATGTCCACGCAAGACCTCGCGACGCGCAAGCTGAAACTCCTTCTGAAATCTACAGACCCGCAGCAGGCAAGTGACACGCCTTCGCCGAGTTTCTTCATTTAGGGTTTATAGGTTTGTTACTTCGGCGCACTCACTCGCCTATATCAGATAGAGGTGTAACGGTGCACGCTCACGCTTACGGAGACGCCCCTTGCCACAATAGCAACACGGTATCCCAGATTTGCACGGGTGGCCTCGAAGCTGCCATGAGTTGGTACCTAGCTAGTATGAGGACCAATACGGGTGTTTGCGGCCGGTCATCGAGTTTATCGTCCAGTCAATATTTGCGCAAGCGAGTCGAACCGCACTCGGTCCCTGTTGTGTCGTCGACTGACTCTCACTCGCTGCCCGCGCCTACCTCTATTCGCAGCTGGACCAGGCCGTATGTGGCATCGTGAACGGTTTTATGGCTGTCGTGGCCTCGCTACGGCTGAAGTTCGCCAAGGCCATCGCACTAGGCAGCTCCATCGCGGACATAATCGACACGACTTTCGAGCACGCGCTCGCGCCTGCACTACGACAACTCATCCCGCCCGACTACGAGAAATGGGCGCCGATGGTGCGCCGCTACGTCGCACGCAGCATTGGTGTCACCATCGCCTGGTGGCTCTACCGTCTAATTGCTGCCTTGCACTCCGCTCTTCGCGGGGCCGACCTCGTGGTCACGGGCGCCCTCGGATATGCGGTTCGCCACGGCTACGCGCCCGCGCACTCGCTCAAGGTAAAACACACACACACACACATAAGTACGAACTCTCGCACACACATACACATATGAACTCTTGCAAAAGGTACACACACATACATATACTCTCTCTCTCTCTCTCTCTCTCTCTCTCTCTCTCTCTCTCTCTCTCTCTCTCTCTCTCTCTCTCTCTCTCTCGTCTCACTCGCACGCACACACACGCACACACACACACACACACACACACACACATACACACACACACACACACACACACACACACACACGTAAGTACGAACTCTCGCACACATACACATATGAACTCTCTCTCGTCACACACACACACACACACACAGGCACACACACAGGCACACACACATGTTTCTTCGTATGTTTGCTCTGTCAAATTCCCATTGTGTCTGATTGTATTTTCTACCCAGTGACAGCGCTAAGTTGTCAGGGTGAAAATTCGCAGGACCGCGACCAATACTTCCAAGTGGCAGGCGGTGGCATCGCACTGCTCGGCATTTACCTTCAGATTACAGGTAGGCAGCTCAATGACGTCCTGTGTGTTGTGCAGATTGATAGTAAGGCCACCAAACTACCATACCCACTAAAGCATTTGAGAACTTATTCTAAATCACCAATTCCTGAATCCTCCCCCCCCCTTCCTTCCCTGCTCGCACACACACGCACGCACTTTGTGTTTGTATGTCACAGGCGGCTTCTCCCCTCGTTTCCCCTTCAACCTGTTGCTACTTCCCGCAAGAGTGGCGGAGACCTTCTTGCAATACTTTGTCGGTGTGACTGAATGAAGATGCCGTGTGTAGGCTGATTACATCGATACACGTGTGCCTGCCTCTCTCCCCCCCCCCCTCTCTCTCCCCCCTCCTTTGTAACAATTCTTGATGATAAGAGGCAGTGGGAAGGCGGTATTGGAAGATAGAATGTGGGAGCCTTTATCCCACGGGCTGCGCACTGAGGTGGGGCGTTCATTTGGTTGGTGGGAAAACGGGCGCCTGCGGAAGAAAGGGTGCAACCTCAACCGTCAGTCCTATATACTCGTTGATAACGCGAGGATGCGCTGGGTGCGGAAGGGGAAAGTCGGCACAGGTGTGAGCACACCCAAAAGTGACCGGGGTGGTCGTCGCGTAGCTGCGTGAGCGCCTCTCGCCACACACTCGCGCCGCAGCTCCGCACCGTCCCCGCACTGATCAGCTCCGCGTTGCGCTCGTACTCCGTGTAGTCCGCCTCAACCTTCCGGATCCACTCCCTAACCAAAACAATCAAAACTTGTCGCTATTCTCGGTATGTCGTCAGACACGGGGCAGAGAGGGTATGTTTGACAAGAGAAGAGAGGGTACCGTTTTAGGTCGGCGTCGTTACAGCTGGCTTTGTCGAATTTATTGTGCAGCGCGCCACCGGAGAGGACTGTCAGGTCGACTAGAAGCAACGGCCTGTCGTCGGCACTGAGCTTTTCCTTCCCGGCAGCTATGGAAGCGGGTACGGAGGCTTTCCCCGATGAGTCCGTCTTCGAGACGCTGCTGGGCGGTGGCCGCCTCACCTCCCACTCCTCATCGCCATCGTCGACACCGTCGGCCTGCGGGACAATCCGCTCCGTTTTGGCGGCTGATTCAATACCGGGAAGTCGCACCTCCTGCTCGTCAAGGTCTTCCCAGCTGTCACCCATTCCACGATTCGGTGCTTGCCAAAGTTGTGGAGGCTGTCACTGCTGAGAATGGTCTCCTCGCCTGTCTCTTCGATGGTATCGCCTTGCTGAGGCCGAGAGGGCGGTGCTAGCCACCTAATTTCATCGGTACGGGTACCTTATACTTTTTCTAATGATGAAATTATAAGGTCTACTACGGCCCTATTATGGTTTTTCCTGCTCCTGATCAGAGCATTGATGAGAGGTCCTTTGCGGCGTTAATAGTTTATTTATAAACCTGTTACTATCCGACACTATTCCTGATGTAGCAGGTCCCAGGAGGTAATGATGGTATATTATAAATTACAAGAAGCGCTAGCGGAACACGGAGAGGGAATAAAGTTGGGTGGGGACAAGAGGGCAAGCCAAGGGTGAGGCCATGAGGGTCACGACGAAGTTAAAAGAATATCTTACAAAAGCAGTGGAGGCCACCAAGCAAAAAGAAGAAAAGAGGAAAAAACCTAAAAGCTCGAGGAACAAGAAGGCATGCCACAACGTCAGCACTGCCCTCTTGAAATGCGTCGCGGAGGTAGGAACCCAGAGTGGTCACGACGAAATCAATGGTACCAGGTACGCGGTTAATGACACGCCACTTCATCGGCCTTGCAAGCCCTACCTATCAAGCCCTATCGCTTTATGGTAGATTGATTTGAATCTAGAGGTTTGCATATCCAACTCCATGTGTACGGGACAGTGACTCTAGCGGTTATTGTTACCGTTAATAGCGGCGCGTCGCACCTGCAGGGCAACCACCTTGCCCGAGCACTTAGACGCAACCAACAACCAACGACTCCCCCAACGGTCAGCTCTAGCTAGCCTGCGCCTTATAAACCGTAGCTAGCCACGAGCCTAGGCACTCTATGCTTTCGCGCTCAGCCAATCTAGGCTTCGCGCGAATGCAGTCTCGACTCTAGTAGTCGAGCAGGGTGTCGGTTTACCATTCGTCCCATGCGCACTCGAGCGTCACGCGACACTTCCCCTCGTTATTTACGCAGTTCCGCAACATGCAGCCTCAACAGTCTACATCCGCCGTAGCGGCTGACCCTCACGCTACCTCACTCGAACAACGCACACCCGAACATATTCGTACGGCAGTTTTGGCATCGGAACAACGGATTACCGAGCAGTTTTTGGCGGCTAACGTTGCCTTACTCGCACATCTCCAGCAGACGACAGCCACGCCTGCTTTTACTGATCAACAGCAGTCCATTCCCGCCGACGCGACCCCATTGACGGAGGGTGGTAAGGCGGCCCCTGAGCCACCTATCGACCTGCTTGACGACGAACCCGACCCCTCTGCGTCCGATTTTGTCGACTTCACCTACTACGGAGAAGTCATCCCGGCCGGCCTCGAACGTCCCCCTCGCGACGTCGAGGAGCCACGTCTGTGGACCCTCGCTGACGACACCGCCCGTGCTCTAAGCGACAAGCGCACCCAATCGGCATACGACGAATACCTACACATCGGGTGTTATGCCTTCTTCGACAGTTGCGCCAACGCGGCAATTGGCGAGGCTTTGGACACGCTGTCGCACGGCCCACCTCTACCGGCAGAGCAGGCGGCAGCGATTACCCTCATCCGAGCGGGTCATCGCACCCACACAGCGACGGAGGAGGCCGCCCGTACTCGATTGGGCTTCCTCCGCCTCACCAAGGGCGGAGAAACGAGCACAGGTGCGGACCGCGTCTTTCCCGAATTGGCCCACGAGCGCTACTGCCGCCCACGCCCTACCGCGGTCTCCGGCCCATTGGATGCGCTTCGCCAAGCGTTCGTCGAGCGCACGTTGGAAGTCAGCCTACACGCCGCCAGCAAGGCCGCCGCCGGCGCCGCTTTCGCGAAAATCACGCCGGACAAGCCCATAGGCCCCGACGCTCGAGCCCGCGAAGCAGCCGCCGACAAACGCAAAGCCGCCGCAGCAGCAAGAGCTGCAACCCGCGCCACCCCCCTCCCCAAGCCGACCGACCCGGCTAAACCCGCGACCAAGAAATGACGGTGTGGCCCGCCGCGCCGATTCATGCTCCCCGACATCTTCCTTCATGCGCCACCGCGTACGTCGAAAATGGCGGGAGTGGGAGCGCATCGGCGCGAGCGGCCAAGTCCTAAGTTGTATCCGCCACGGCGTACGCGTGAAGTTCAAGCACGGCGTACGGCCCAAACCATTCAACCACGGCATCTCTATGCTAGACGCCACACCTGCCCAACTAGAGTTTCTAAACTCGGAACTCCCACGCTTCGAAGCTTGCGGCGCGTGGGAGCGCTCGGACAACCCTCGCTACGTGTCCCGGATGTTTTTGGTGCCCAAACCCGGATGCAACCAATGGCGCTTGATTATCGACCTTCGAGAACTCAACCGCTATTGCTCCACCTTCAACATGACGTGCGAGACGCTCAAGCACCTACGCCATCTATCTCGTCCGGGGGACTACTTCGTCTCACTCGACCTCGCCGATGGGTACTACACCCTTGGCATCCGGGAGGAAGACCGGGATTACTTCACGGTCAACTACCGCGGCACCCTATGGCGCCTCGCGTGCCTCCCCATGGGATGGTCGGGCTCCGCTTACTACATTTGCAAGCTCACACAAGCGTTCACGAACCACCTACGCCGCCCACCGCCTCCCACGCCGGCATCTACGCCACCCGGCTCACACCGGCCGTCCAAACGCTTTCTCCGAAACGCCCGATGGCGAGGTACATGACTCCTCCCCTACATGGACGACTTCCTCTTCTTGGCGGATTCTTACGAGGATGCGTTGCTACTTCGGCAGCGCGTCCATGCCTTGCTAGACAGCCTCGGCCTCCAACGAAACCCCAAGAACGGCGTGTGGACGCCGACGCAAGTCGGCGACCACTTGGGCTTAACAGTGGATTTGCAGCTCGGGGAGTGTCGCCCCCCACCCGCGAAACTACAGCAACTCGCGCAACACGCTTCGTCCTTACTCGGGCGAGCAGCGTCGAACGCTCGATGGCTGCCCACGCGTCAGCTAGCAGCCTTCGCAGGGAAAGCGCAGTTTCTCTATCTCGCCATCGCGCCCGCACGATTCTTTTTGCGCGAGCTCCACAACGTCTTAGCTACACGAACCGGTTGGGGGGGACGCGTGCGCCTCACCCACCAGCTACGACGCGACCTCGAGTGGTGGCGAACGGTGCCCACCCAACACAACGGCCGGTCAATCTACAAACCCATCGAGAACGCCTACCTTCACGCCGACTCGAGCGACTGCGGGTGGGGGGGCGTGCTAAACGAGGACTCCAACTACCAAGCACGCGGTTTTTGGAGCGCTACCGACCGTCTCCAACACATTACGTGGAAGGAGCTTCGCGCGGTGCGACACGCGGTCAACTCTTTTCTTCCGCAACTCAAAGGCCGACAAGTCCTCATGCACGAGGACAACACGGCCGTGGTAGCCGCCCTAACTAAGCTCACGTCCCGGTCACCCGCAATGATGGAAGAGCTTCGACGTTTGTTGTACTTGCTCGACACCAACGACATCCACATTCGCCCGCGCTACATTCGGTCGGCCGCCAACGTTTGGGCGGACACGCTAAGCCGCGAATTGGACACCGATGCCTGGCAACTCAACCCGCAGATTTTCGAACACCTTCAACACCGGTGGGGCCCGCATACGGTCGACCGCTTCGCATCCATGCTAAACGCTCAACTGCCACGGTTCAACGCCCACTGGAGGGACCCCAAATGCGAAGACGTCGACTGCCTACACTTACCGGGTGCTACTTGGCAACGCGAAAACAACTACAGCAATCCCCATGGTCCGCCCTGCCGGCTCTGGCCGCCAAACTGACCCAATCCCAAGCCGCAGCTACAGCAATCGCCCCCTACTTGCCGAACAAAACGTGGTACCACGCGTTGGCCCGCCTTGCCCACACCACGTTGCACTTCCCTGCGGCGCGCGACATGTTCTTTCCAGGCAGGCTCGGCAAGCACGAGGGGGTCGGACCGCCCGCGTGGAGCATCGTGGCCTTTCGACTGTCACCCCTTCCTGGCCGTTCACCCGACGCGGAGCGATTGGCCGTGCGATACGCCCGGACCGATTAATTTCTACAGTACAGTCCACACGCTGATTTATCGCTACATGACCACCCCGGTACTGCTTGCGCTTCGGAACAGCACCGGCGCCCAGGTCCGCCGATCTAGCTGAAACTTTTCGAGACCTTCTAGGTACCGATAAGCTCGGGGTTGCGGCGGCTGCCCTGCTCAGCAACTCACTAGCGCCCTCTACGTACGCGAACTACGACTGCGCGCTCAGACAGTTATTTATATTATGTACAAAGGAAAACATCGCCCCGCTGCAGGCCACCCCGGCCACAATGGTCCGCTACACGGCCTGGCTGGCCCTACACGGCACAGTCGCCGCCCGCTCCATGCAACCTTACTTCTCGGCAGTTAACAAGTTCTTCTGAGACCATCAGCGCCAACCCGTCGCGGTGGGCGAACTCCTAGCGGACGCGCGACGTGGCCTCGAAATGCTACAAGAACGCCTTGTCCCTACCGCCTCCCGGTTACCGCTGCCCGCCCCTGTCGCCCTCGACATCCTACATGCAGCCGCTGCCCTCCGCAACACCCTGAAGTGGACCCCTGCTACGCTTCCGCAGCTGCAGCGTTTGAGAGCTTGCTTGGCTGTTTGCGTCGATTACATCATTTTTCTGCCGAGCAGAAATTGGCGCTCGCTGTTAGACATGCGACCTAATTGTCAACAGACCTTCCCAACAAATTTTCCTTTTCGTGCGAAAATCTAAGGGCGACCAGCGCCGTGCCTCCACCGACAAGCTGGTGTTCGCCCTCCCTATTGCGGCCAACCCGGTTCTTGCTGACCTCTTGGACTACTACACGCAGCACCGCTCCGCGTTCTGCGCAAAATTCGACAAGCGTCCACCCCCTTACGCCTTCTGGAGTTTCTCACCTTTCGAACACTCCGCCGATTGGGGGGCCGCGTCCACTGTCTCCGCCTGGCTCGCTATTGACCTCCGGACAGTCAATACGTCCGCGCCCGCCGGTTTCAAATGGACATCGCACAGTTTCCGGAAAGGCGATGCTTCCGCCGCCAGTTGCATCGGCGCGCCCTTCCCCGTAATCAAATATATGGGTGGCTGGGCCAAAAACAGCTCCGTGACCGAGGGCAAATACATTGATCCAACCATAACCCCAACACATGTTGCTTGGCGGTTCTTCGGCTGGCTCACTCCGTCCCCCCCGCAACACTAATTTGGCTGTGCAAGCCTTTGGCTTTAGGTTACTGGCAAAACGTGCCCTAGGGTAAATGGTCAGCTTGATTTGAATCTAGAGGTTTGCATATCCAACTCCATGTGTACGGGACAGTGACTCTAGCGGTTACTGTTACCGTTAATAGCGGCGCGTCGCACCTGCAGGGCAACCACTTTGCCCGAGCAGTTAGACGCAACCAACGACCAACGACTTCCCAAACGGTCCGCTCTAGCTAGCCTGCGCCTTATAAACCGTAGCTAGCCACGAGCCTAGCTAGGCACTCTCTGCTTTCGCGCTCAGCCAATCTAGGCTTCGCGCGAACCCACCCACCCATCCCTATAATCCTGCGCTAATCGGCCCCCAGGCCCTGCCTGTGGGCGTCTTTTGGCCAATTTGTAAGCAAGATGACATCCTTGGCAAAACGTGCCTTAGGGTAAACACAGTTTTCTTCGAACGTACCAATAACCCCGCCGCGTTTGAGGGTAAATAAAGTGTGGGCTCACCTGCCCGTCACATATATTTCTGGGGCTCAGAAAAAAATAAGGATAATACAATATAAATATATTTTATAATATATTTTTTAGTGGTGGCCTCCACTGCTTTTTCTTGTAAGAATTTTTAATAATAATACAATATAAATATATATAGCACCTGATGATGATGATAATAGTGCTTCTTGTAATAAAGTTTTCTTTTGATGATACCGCATACACTCTCGAGTATGGAATTGCGAGAAATTGATGGTGAACTTGATTACATGATAATGAACACAGAGCAAGCACACCAGCACGACGGAGAAGAAGGCTCTCAACCACCCGACGGACACAATAAGCACGCGGGGCGGAGGGGAGCTAATGATGGCCAAGAGTGCACGATGCATGATGCATGCACCGTGTGTGCACTCGCTGGAAGTCGACACTGAACATGGAGAAAATGAGTATTCCACGCTGTTGTCATCTTTCTCTTTCGCGACACGCTTGACACGAACACTAGCGAGTACCCGTCTCGTCGCTCACTAGCTGTGTGCGGGCTCAAAGGAATTGGGCTCGTGGGTTCCGCTTTCGCTGAAGGGCGCCAACGCTTGAAGGTGCAACGGAACGATGATCGCCCTTCCGCGCGCTTTGTGGCTGTGCATCAAATAATGTATTATGGAAAATACAGTGACAGAATTGCTGTGCGCTTCAATGGTTTTCGTAATCGTTTCAAGCCTTCTCTGGTGAAGCCTTATTAGTACGCAGTGGTCCTTTACTTTTAAATGTTATACGAACGCTCTTTCTTTAGACAATTATGATGTGGTCATTTCCTTTGTGTGTCCCCCGCGTTTCAAATGCACCATAGACAGCCCGTCACCTTCGTACTCCTGCAAGTGCTTGAGAGTAAAACTGGCAGGTATGCCGAATAAGGCTATACCTTCTTTGGCAACCTTTGAAAAGACAACACCGCAGTCCGAGGCTTCGTTCGCAAGACATGCCCACGGAATAAACCCCAGTTTCATACGAGTCCGATTTGCAACAGCGGACACAGCACTCCGGGCGTCACACGCGAGCTGCAAATACACCTGTTACTTGCTCCCATACTAACCCTTGTGCTGTATTTGCCTGCCTTTCATACAAACAGACTACATGGTTGATTCATAAAAGCGGACTAGGTAGACTCCACACTTCGCGACATGCAGGTCAAACACATGGGCAACTCAATGTCTACTTCGATGACTGACCACTGATCTACGCTAAAACTGCCTCTACTCCAGTGTCTCTTAACCCGCCTGACAATAAACTGTGATCGTTTGAATGACATTCAAGTATAGTGTCTCATTGTTGGCTACCACCGTCATGTTCTCATGTAGTCATGCACTACACACCACGAAAAAACGGCTTCCCTGCAGGACAGCTCAGTTAAGTTGATCTCACTTTTTAGATTGTCTTTTAGGCGTATAGCTCGGTGACTTCAAAACCCATCTTCATAACACAAACCAACTCTCCTCATACAATTATGATTACATTCCGCACGCCCAGCAGCAGTCTCTCAGCGCCCCCTTCATTGCTCACTCGCAAACAGAACGGCCAACGCAGTCTTCCGAAAACCCTTATCCCAGCACCTATCGAGAAGTACCGCTCACACCCTCCATCGGAAAAGGCAGATTAGAGTTTCTCTATCTGCAGCCGCCTACTGTCGGTAAACGGGGAGCGACTTCAGGTACGCATCCTTGTCCTCCTGCTTCACCTGCGGTCCCTCCATGCTGCTGGGCGTCTGCTCCATCCGCCGGCGGCGAGAGGAGCAGCCGAGGCTCTGACGGGTGTCGACGCCAGTGACGGGGTTGGTGCCACTGGCGTACTTGCACAGCGCCTACGATCATATACCACCCTCTCTTTCAACACCAGTCCCATAACAATAGACAGCGCAACTGCTTGGCATGTCAACACAAATGTAGGTAAAGCCTGAGCATAGGAGAACAAAGGGAAGGGGAGGGACCTGTTGCTGGAATTTGTCAATGAGTGCGTTGCTGAAGTCGGCGCCGTCCACGACCGCATCCTTCAGATCACTCCTGTCAACATAACGTCATGCTCAGTGTGATGGGAATGATAACGGCCTGATGCATGCTACCGAGCTCACCTCAGACCACATGTTACCCCATCCAATTCTCTCAGCCATGAGTGGGAGTTAGGGTGTATAATTTAAGGACTTTGCAGTGTACCTGGTGAGGATGACGCGCTGCAGAACTGCGTTGGTAAGGTTGGCCTCGTTCATCACAGCGCGGTCCATCAGAGAGTCGCTCAGGTCAGCGTCCTGCGATGCCAGCCAGAGAAGCGGTTGTGTCAATATAGTCACGTCAGGCGGGTGGTTGGAAGGTAAGCGGTCGTGGTATACTTATTAGAAGCTCCTGCATGACTAGCTCGGGCTTTCCTTTTTGCCACGAGTTCATTAATTAAAGAAAGATAGAAGGTATTAGATAGACTGTGCTTAGACCGGTTCGACCCATGACGGTATACAGCGTTAGTGCACCCGTCAACAAGCATTTTTCTGACGGCAACCAGGAAAGTGGGATGATGCTAGCGTTGTGCCCCCTCCAAGCAAGCAAGGTGGAGGGGGCACTCACGGTGAAGTCGGTCTGGAACATTACGGCTTTCATCAGATACGACGCGTTCAGCTTTGCGCCTCGAAAGTTGGCGCGACGGACGTCGGCGGCTGTGAAGTTCGAGCGGCGAAGGTCCTGTTCAGAGCGAAATCACACAGCTCGTTTCGTCAGGTTGATTTCGTCACACCTCTGAGAAGAGGGGTACGCCTTGACTGTCGCGTGATGGCGGCGTGCGACAAGTTCGATGGTTAACTGCGAAGTTGGCGTGGTAAACCTGGCCGTGAAAGTCAGCATCGGATTCATCTGCTTCGCCAAACTGCTGCGCACTTCCGATTCCGAACTCGCCACCCGCGCTGTACTCGTACTTGTTGAGCTCCGCCGCTGCGGGGCCGCCCAGTAGGAAGGAGCCCGCAAGGACGGCGGTCGCTGCCGCGGAGGCGAGTCGTTCACGCACCACAGGCTCACGCGGCTGCTCGCTCGACGCAGCGCAGCGGACGAGGGGCTGAAGACGACTATGGCGAGGGGCACGCCCGAGGGGGTGGATTGATGCCTGAGAGACCACGGTGGGACCGGCGACGAGGGTCGTGGGGGCCATTGCTACGGTTGGCTGTTGATAGTGAGGAACGTGGGGCGGCGGTTGCGAGAAGGAGTAAATAATAAAAGAGGATAAAAAATAATAAAGAAAGAGAGAAAGAAAGAGCGGGATAAAGGAAAAGGTTAACGGAGCTCTCCTTGGCGAGTACAAGGACGTCTGAGACAGGCAAAGCTAACTAGTTGCCCTGGAGAAAGGGGTACAATCTGTTATGCGTTAGCGCTAATTAGTGGGCACTTCAGAGAGGTTCATGGACTCGGTTTGATCGGGTGCGAGGGAAGCGAACCATCAGCAGCGGTCGCGGATGGAGGTCGACGATCGCCACGTGGGTCAGCAGATCTGTCGGATACTTGCCTGTCGTGGCGCTGGGATGGAGCGGCAGACATATCCACGTCGGATCAAAGATGCTGGTGTACCGGTATTTTCCACTGCTCATCTATACTTCAATTTTGCGCAACTGCGGATTTAAGCTGTGTGGCTGGGGCTCACTTGCCAAAGATGTGGGTAGCTAAGATAATTTGGTATTTTTGGTGGCCCTTGACTAGACTAGATCTCGCAAAATGCATCAGGAAGGTGGACACACAATCGCTGCTCATCACAAAGTGCGTAATCCATATAGTGTGCGGACATTTTACTATCCGTGCACGTGTGCGCGCCTCAACCGTTTTAGGGGAGATGCACCGTCGGAGGTAATGCATGTTAGTGCGTAATTCTGCAATTATTCAAACCTGTAATTATTCAGGTAGACCTGCAATTATTCACGTAGACCTGCAATTATTCAAACATCAATATTACCAATATTACCATTTAAGCCGTGTTGGGGCTCACTTATGCCATATGTCGCCGACTCGCGTGTGCCGATGGGTGGGGCTCCGCCGGAAGGGTCATCCAGCCAATTAGTTGCCAAGCTCCCGGCTTCGGGAGTACCTTGTTGTTGGGTCGGTGTACTGGAGGACTACGGATGACTCTCGTTCCCAACCGCCGAAGAACAGAATATTTTGCATCGGGGTGCCGATACCGTATGATGATGTAGGCGCACCCTTTCGTAATGAGTGCGAAGTCCACGCGAAACCGTCCGGTGCCTCTTTGTTCGTGCCTCTGCGCGAAGTACCAGTTGAAGCCAAGTTATGAGGGTTTCTGCCGTCCATTAAGTAGTGGGGTCGCGATTATTAATCGCCATCTCTTGTCTCGTAGTTTTCCCGCCGAAATCTTGGTATTGGCAGTGTCTAGGTACGACACTAGTTCCGCGATGTATGAGTCGAGTCCGGTAGTTCACATCGGAGTTTTCGTCGCTCTGTGGAAGTACCGCGATGTCCTTCTATTGTTGTGTGGTAGAGGAGGATTATACATGTTGGACTGGTGTACACAAAAGGTCACCAGACCGGCAAACAACTCTTGCTCCCCCGCGAAAAAAATTATGAACACAATCATAGTCGCCAGACACGCTTTGAATAACAAAATGGTGTCTGACTGAGCTTGCGTCCAAGTGTCCGTCAACCTCGTCCGTAGGTCCGTAGCGATGATACCAAAATCTGGGAGGCGGTACATGCGGGCTCTTTTGGGGTGAAGGGAGACCTAGGACGCTCCAAGTCCACGCTTAACTTCACCAACCAAGTCGCCATGTGCGAATGGTTGGACTTGTTGTTTCTCTGAAGAAACCGATTACTGATGAAAGGTAAGGTTGCAGACTTGTCGTCTTGATGGTGCCCCGTTCGCCGATCCATGCAATGTTGCGCGACATGATAGCTCATAGCTCATGTCGCGGCTAGTGGTGGTAGATCTTGTTCTCCCATCGCAAAGCTCGAAAAATGCCTTTCTCGTGCGGCCGTAAGTGTCGGACGTGCTCGTAGCCCTTACCGCGGGCTGTAATTCGAATGTCTTCGCTCCGAGGGTGTACATGCCCAATAAGCGCTGCATGTCGGGGCGCATCGAGTCGGCCCACATGTTGTTGTAACCAACAATCTCGACAAGCTTGTAGCGGACCCTTGTTGCACCGGACGGGTAACCAACAATCTCGACAAGCTTGTAGCGGACCCTTGTTGCACGGGACGGGTAAATTTGTAATGCTTGTCCGATGTGTCGTGTGTTGAACATGGCTTGGGTGGCACTCACTCTTCCCCGGCGGAGGTACAACGAGGCCGGGAGGGAATCCGGAAGACAATGACGGGATAGTGTGGCTTGCCGATATTGTACCGCATCTGTGCCGCCTCCGGGGACGGGACAAATGAGCGCGTGCCGGAACGACCGTCCCGTGGAACGCCAACTAGGTAAAGGCTTGGTGCCACGCTTTTCCTTGCCATCGAGGGGCGACCACTATAGTTGCCTAGCCAGTCTCAAGGAGCTTTGGGGCGAGGTCGGGTAGTAGGGGCGAAGGGGGTTGCACCAATTGTTCTCGTCTCGAAAGCGGGTGTCGGATAGGTGTAGTAGTGCGTCCATTACCTCGCACGACGGGTCGAACTAGTTCGCGTAATAATAAGGGAGTATAGTGTTAAGCGTGGACGCGAAGCATACGATCGTGTGGGGCTCCAACATGGTGTCCATCTCGTGAAACACATTACGGTCCTTGTCGTCGTCGAGTCTTCCGTTGGGTACGGCGCCTCAACCATAGCATGAAATGAAAATGAAATTGATATTATTGAAATTGTTTACAGCACGCACCGGGTGAAACTAGTTGTTGTCTTTCGGCCCTCCCAACTATACCATACCGAAAACTTATAACCAAGGACTATACCGTGAGCCGCCTAATCCAACCTCTCCAAGGGATGCATTTCTAATAGGTAATCCATGAACACACGGAATGGCATGAAGGGGATTAGAACCGCCGCTTCCCGGAACGGAGTTGTACGCCTTATCCAAGTACCGCCAAAAGTCGGTACCCAATTGAAACATTTTGTGTATATGATTTCCGCGCATCGTGCATACATTGCGAACACCTATAGGTGGAAGGCCAGGACTCCCCCGGAGTCCAGCGTACAGATGTGTCCATTAGGAGCCCTACGGAGGGGTATGTTAACACTCCCCCTTAATGGACATCATCCCATAACTCCGGCCGGTGCCCTAGTAAACCCCGCAGTAAACGCGGAGGGCCCGTAACTTGTTAATCCATGAACACACGGAATGGCATGAAGGGGGTTAGAACCGCCGCTTCCCGGAACGGAGTTGTACGCCTTATCCAAGTACATCCAAAAGTCGGTACCCGATAGGAACATATTGTGCATATGAACCTATCGCATCGCATCGCGCAGAAGCTGCGAACACCTATAGCGAACACCTATAGGTGGAGGGCCATGACTCCCCCGGAGTCCAACGTTCATATGTGTCCATTAGCAGCCCTACGGAGGGATATGTTAACAGTTTTGACTCCCCCCCGGGGGAGTGTGTCATGCGTGAGAGTGGTAATAGTGGATCAGGGGAATGTGCGGGTGCGGGAAGTGGATGTGCGGCGTGTGGTCGTGCGGGATTTGATGCGGAAAATGACAAGGAGATGGTGTAGCCATTGGACCGTGTGCAAGTGGGGTTGATTTAAGATGCCTGCGGTATCGAGTCGTGCTTTCGAGGTGAGCTTGTAAGGGGGGGCGGGGGGGCGGGGCGGTGGGTGAGGAGGTGTGGCTCGCAATGGTGGTGTGGGGGGTACATGTGCGGCTCATGATGATGGGGAGAATGTCGACAATGGTGCCCGGCCAATGTTGTCGAGTAGCATTGGCTAGGAGGTATATTTATCTCGAATCATCTGTGCGGTGTGTGTGAGGTTGTGGTCCGTGCAATACTTCCATTCCCCTATTTGACTCTTTTGAATCGAAAAATATTGTCTTCGACCGTGCGAATGGCCAACGAATCTAGGTTCGAGGAGGCGGATGAAGTCGAGCTTGTGGGCAGGGGGGCGGAGCTCGGAGGGTAGGATGTCTTCATGCAGAATGGCACGGCCAGAGGTCATGGATTTGGGCAAGAGGCCTTCATTTGCAACTACTAGGCGTGTGGGCATGTGGGTGGGGTGGGGGGGTGACAATCAAAGAGTGTGTGGGCGAGCGGGGGGGGGGGGGGGGGGGGGGGGGCTGATAATGATTTGATGGGCTTGTTACCAAAATCTAGTGTTATGGTCTCCCATATTCCTCCGTTATGGCGTTCCAAGAGAGAGAGAGAGGAGTAGTTGCAGCGCGATGTTGTGGCAGTTCTGTGTAAGGCCTGGCATAGAGGGGCAGTTACCGGCCATGTGGCCGTTAGTGGTGAATTGGCCGCACATAGGGCAACGCAAGGTGGGGGTGTGTGAGTAGAGGAGGCGGGTGGTACAGTACTTGGAAAGATGATGGGAGTGTTGTGTTGTGAAAAACACTCGACAAGCGCTTCCAGAACGAAATTCCATTGGTATGTTTATGCACCATTCTTTTTATTTACTTTTATGTGCGAACAAGTATAGTTGAAAATACAGGTCCTCTTAACCTTTGACATTTGCACAGGCCATGGCGCACTGGCGGTCCACGTTTTACAATAATGGCACTGTATTGGTCCCATTTCAGGCTCCGTTCTTGACACAAGATAACGGAAAATGAACGTGGGCCTGCAACATAATGTCCGGCTTTCGATAGTGGCGCTTGGGACGGCGGTCGCATGCGCGTTCCCCCATTCGCACACTTGGTGGCACCAACCTGGGTTAAAATATGACATAGCAGAATGGCACATTATATGAGAGGAGTGGTCGCCAGCCCGAGAAATGGATTACACATCTAACATAACGCTAGTCCTATTTGAAACGAGTTGGCACAGGCCCCGAGCCATTTGTCCTGAATATACTCCCATTGACTGCACTGGACATAAAATCACACTTTCGCTACATAGCCGCTTTCTACTTCTCTGTAATTTAACTGTACTTGGTGTGATTCACATGGTGGATGGTTCGGAGAGCAGCACACAATAATGTCCGAATGACTTTAGCCGCGACATCTTCATGGCAGTTCAACCTTTGACTGATTATGCACATGTAGTGCATTTACAAATAGGCTCTCCAATGTCAAGCAGTGTGACGCTTGGCCTCACTGAAAACAGATAATTCAATGGACTAAAGACCTATCATATGAGAGTGGCATCCACTACCGCCATCACGGCTGGGAAAATGTCATCCGCAATATCAGAAATCAGTCAGGGTTAAAAATCTGACGCGCCGTGGCTAATTGAGAGTTAGGATTGGAATAAGAGGCGAGCAGGCAAAATCTTGTTCCGTGCCTAAATATGTTTCCTAGGTTTCAAAATCCAAATGCCACTACTGCAGTTGTAAGCAATGGCCATATGGCTCTATGACGACACTCTCTGTGTGGCAAGAATATCCACGTCATGCCGCTAACGTAATCGCCTCAGTCTGTGCCGTGAGATGCTCAGGGGTGGGCGCCTGATCCGGGTTCTTGGCAGCCGCGAAATCATCCGCCGGAACAGTCATGGTCTCCTTCTTTTCCTCCTCCGCGGCCATGTTCCGTAGCAGCTTCTCCTCGGTTGTGGAGCGCGACACCACGCGCGCAGTCTCCTTCCGCACCCTTTCAGCGGCATCCATATCAAAAAGTGTCCCCACTAGCCCACCGCTCACCGCCTCAACCAACGCCGGACGGAACCCCTTTCCGTTGACGATGAGAGTCGTGACTCCTGCCTGGGCCGCGGCCCACGCGCTCTCCACCTTGCTGGACATCCCACCGCGTCCCATGGTGCTCTTCGCGCCAAACTTAATGATCTTGTCATGGACTGCGGGGCTGTAGGTCGGGATCAGCTTCGAGTCAGGAAGGTCGGGTGCGGCATCGAATAACCCCTCCACATCGGTCAGACACACCAGCAGGTCCGCCTGCAGCTGCTTTGCCAGCAGCATGGCAAGGCTATCGTTGTCCCAAAATCGACCAGAAGCCTTCAAGTCGGCGATAGACTCGGTGGTCGAGTGATAGCTAATTGCACTGTAGGTGGGTGGGTAGGAACAGTTGTTAGAAACGATAACGTGTACACACAAAGCTTGGGCAGTCGACAAAGCAAGAGCAGGTTAAGCATGCGGAGCGAGTGCGTACTCGTTCTCGTTAAACACCGGGATGACGTTCATCCGTAGCAGATGATCCACCGTCTGTTTCAACCCGACGCGGAAATCCGAGTTGAGGAAGTCGTTTCGGGTGATGAGGAGCTGACTGCAGGCGAGGTCCATATGCGAAAACAGGAGATCGTACAAAGCCATCAGGCCACTCTGGCCGCAAGCGGCCGCCGCGCGCTTCGCTATCAGCGCAATGTTCGCTTCAGAGTCGGTGACGTTAAAGCCTTGCAGCTCTAACGGACTACTATTCAATATCTGCTCTCGACGGATGCGCTGTCGCCCGGCGCCAACAGAACCGGAGGTGACCAGGATAACTTGCCGTCCACTCCTCGCCAAAACTTCTATCTGCTCTATCAGGTTTCCGATACGTCCCAAGGCAAGCCGGCCGTCAGACGCACGCGAAACAACGGCAGTGCCGACCTTGACGACAATTTTTCTGGCCTTGGTAACTTTGGCTCTGTCGAGAACGCAGTGGGGATCGTCCAAGCCGCCGGTGCTGCCGTTGCCCGACGACCAGCCGGAAGGCGATCCGAGATTCATGTGCAGCTTCGGCACCGCGATATCCTCGGCAAACATGACGTAAAAATGGGTTATCTACGAAAGGAGAGAGAGAAAGTGGGAGCAGCCTTCGCTCGTGATGAACCTGCCAAAACAGAACAATAAGCTTCAGTCGCGGGAAGGGGAGGCGTTACTTTGACTATATAGATACGGTGGCACGTTCCTAGGGTGCTGTACGACAAGTTACGAGTGCTCAAGACTGCAGTTCAGAATTGTCGAAAAGGGGGTCGGCGTACCAATACGGGACTTCAAGAGAATGACCAGGTATTGTCTAGCCTTTCAACAGCTTAACACAGGGGCTACGGAGGGGACGGTTGGAGAAAAAAAGAATGGCAGAAAGGTTGTTGCAGCCGTAGCGATGTGGACTGCGGGCGGTGTCGTTCTGATTTAGACGCCGAAGCCTGCAGTGTAAACGGTCCTCCAAATAGCAAGCACGTTTCCTAAATTTTCCCCGCGCAGCATCGTCGCCTGCCATACTTGGCGCCCCACCGCCTGCATCACAGCATGGCAGATCGGCAGGTTTCCCACACGTCATTACGTTCCGTATATCTGGCAAGTAAATCACCGCGGCTTTGTGGCAGCCCTGAAATTTAACATCTCTGTTGCGCAGATGAGCACGATGTGCACCGTATACTATTTGTTCAGTAATTGGTTTAGATTCAAAAATCGACATCGGTATGTACAGGTGGATGGATCATCACCAAATCCTTCCGGCTCAACTAAACGTACCGCAAGTACCCGTACTTTAACACATCAAGAATACACAAATATCGGCGGCGGCGTTTAAAGCCTTTGTCCTGAATAATCTTGAGCGATATGACTTTAAAAGCCAGTACCCGTACGAGTAGTGATTTTGATACTAGCACGGCCTAATCACATTTACTGTAATAAAAACTTACAGTACATATGTGCAGATTAGCTAGCTGCAGGGTCTGTTCGCCGCGTGTCATAAACAATGAAATTTCAGACATTCTTACAAGAAAAAGCAGCGGAGACCACCCAGTAAAAAGAATAGAGTTGTTCCATAATAAGCTAAAGTACTGCGAATTTCGGGCCGCGGGCGGCGAGTACTATATTATATTGGGCTACAAAAATCCGTACCTGTCGCAGCGCTGATAATACAGTGGCGCGCCCGCACTCTCATCAGCACATCACTGGACCACTCCCACTCGCCAAGGTAGCCCCCGTCCACATATTTCCCCCTTTCTTGCTTTGTATTTAGCACACGGGACGTACCCTAACTAGTAAGTATCGTTAGGCGGGGTGTTGAGCGGCCTTGTGCGTGTGATCTAGGCCGCTCCATGGGCGTCCCCAAGTTGCTACAATATGTCGGACCACTCCTAAGAACCACCAACTTGTATGGCGCTGCGGAGGGCAAACGCATTGGTGTAGACGGCCATGTTTGGCTACACCAGTTCGCGTACCACTGGGCTGAGGACATTGTATACCACAAAAATTATGAGCCGCTCGCACGGGAGTTCCTTCAACAAGCGCAGTATGTGTTGGGGCAAGGAGTGGAGGTATTTTTCGTTTTCGACGGGGCGCCCACACCTGCGAAACGGTGCACTGACCAAGAGCGGCAGCGGCGGCGCGCTGTAGCCTTGGCAAATATTATGCATGGAAGTAACACTGACACGTCAGCATCAGCGTTGCGTGCAGCTGTGTCCTTGGGTTGGCCGGCTGTGCAGGCGACAATCTCCGTGTTACGCAAGCATGGGATACCCTACTTGGTCGCGCCTTATGAGGCCGACTCGCAGCTTGCCCTACTAGCTAAGGCTGGTCACGTGTGGGCCGTCGCGACTGTTGACCTTGACTTTATCATCCATGGGATTCAACGTATACGTTTTCGTGCTTCTTGGGGAAGTGGGCGGGCCGCGTTTTGGGACAGGTCGTTGGCGGAGAACTGGCAAGGGTGGCCAAACGAGGATGCTTGGAAGACGGACTTCTTGACGATACTGGCAAGTTGTGGGTGTGGATTTTTGACCGCCTACACACTCGCAGCTGGCTGTGACTACGACACCAAAATCACCAACGTTGGACCCGCTGGAGCCATGCGCGCATGCAAGGCGGTCATGGTTGTGCAAGGCGAAAATGTTTTTGCAGATCTCAACGTAGCTGTGCCCTTTCTCGCTGATGAACAAAAGCTCTTGTCTCGAAGTAAGTGATTCCCTCCAAATTTGCTCTCACAAAATCGTTCTTCTTGTTGATTAGTTTGGTTGCTTGAGTAATTTGTTTTCCCTTTTGCATGATGCGGAATCAATAGGTCTAGATGTTTTGCAATGGATTGGCAAAGCCAAGAATGCACTTGTGGTGTTTGCTAATGCGTTGGCATACAATCCTCAAAACAAGAAGGTGGAGTCGATGACAGGGGAGGATTGCCAAGTGGCGGTTGCGAGGTGGCCTTTCTTGGGAGAGCCCATTTTGCCATATGAGGCTGAGCAAAGGGCGCTTGGATTGATTTCGCCTTTTGGCGAGCCATGTGATTTGCCTCATGTGACTTTGGCTGAATCGATGGCAATGGATGCATGGCTTACAGAGGACATGATAGAAGGGGCCAAATCCTCCATTTCCCGAATCTACCATGGCCTACTGACTTTCACCCTACAATTCAGGTAAGTCATTGTTTTTTAGTTTTATTGTTCTGCATATGAAGGCGAAATAACTTGTATTGATTGTTTGTTGGCTCATTGCTTGATGCTTAGGTACTAAAAACATGGTTGTCCACAAGAGCGGGCATGAGCTTCCATAGTGGTAGCACCCGGTCGGAAATCATTGAGGTGGTGAAGGGACGTGTGACGAGTACAGTCCTGCAACAGTACATTGCAGGACATTGTACATGTACTCGTTACGGATACCAATTCGTGCTTTTCCACAGGTAGGACGTATACTCGTGGGTACGTCGCTACTGCAATATTGTAATGGTGCTGATGCTACAGTACGACCAGTACCTCCTGGTACGTACAGATATGCATAATTAATCTAACCAGCCAGATGACGCGCCAGAACGAACTCTCCAATGCAAAAGGAGGCGCGTCGTGAGACCCAATGCTAGGCAGGCCGTGTCTCGAGGACAGATGACGACGGTTGAGCAGCACCAACGCCAGACACGTAAGCGAAGCTTGCAGGTGTAACTAGTTTGGGCTAAAACCTATTTAAGCCCAGTGCAGTAGAGGGAGGTGACAGAACCTTTTAACAATTCCTTTGTTCACTTACAACATTTACTGCCTAAGTACAGCAGTGAGACATCTTTCATCAATTGTCCTCTCGACAACATCTTTTGCCATCTTGCAACAACAGAACTAGACATACTAGAACAGATTTGTGCTAGCGTTTAGCTGACAGAGGCTAACCGCCACACAAGTTTCGGAGCTCTTTGGTCGACGCACGCTTTCGTTGCTTGTTGATCTGCTCGACGTTGTTTGATTGAGTTGAGATGGCTTCTCTAGGAGCTGGACATTACGTCGTTCTAGTAATTCACGTCGGAGGAACTAAATCGTCGGACTTGAAGTTGGTGTTTCAGCGTGAGCCTCGTTCTGGTAAAACTTGGTCCCCAGCTGGCTCTGTCTTACCTAACGAAGAGCCTGTCGACGCTGCTATTCGCGAGTTACATGAGGAGACCGGTCTTGTTTTGACACCGGATGATTTGACGCTGTTGAGTGGTGAACCTGTTAATGTTACACTACCTCAAGGACGACAGCTTGTCTACGTGTACTCGGCTTCTATTCCTGTCCTGTTTGCTACGAACAACTTACGTACACCTGCTCAGGTCGAGCAGACTGTTTTGGCACAGTCGACAGTTAATCCGGATGATACTTACGTTGTACCGGAAACCATCAACATTGACGGTCTGACACTTACGCCCGCACAGACAGGGTTACTTCGTGCTAAGAAGCACAAGAGTGAATTACTTCACTTTGGTTACGTGGCTCAGTGGGAATCTTTTTATCGAGCAATCACACAACATGTTCCAGTCATGCAAGACGACACGTCTATCCCGAGACAGTTCCACATGTACACCCGGTTTACGACGGTCGACTCTGGTTCTGTCTGGCTGCTGATTCGTGGACACATCAACCGACTGACTGGAGAAGGACCTACAGATTTACGAGTGGGAATGCCGATGCCTACTCACAACTTGGCTGGACTAACTGTGACCCTCACGGAGACTCAGCGTAAGGCTGCTATTACATCACCGTACCAGGATGGTCGGATACCACATATACTGGAGGATTGGCTCGAAGCACAGCCTCAGCGTTTTATAATGCTTGGAATTACGGCTGACTCGTACGATGCAGTGTTCTGGGTTACTTCACAGTTTTCTGGACACCTAGGTGGGTGGTGGTTGAACCGGAAAAATCAGCCTCCAATTCCATCTACGTACAACGAGCTTGTTATGGAGTTACGCAAGTCGACGTTTCTTCCGAACATTCAGGACGACGCAATTAACGCTTTGCTAAGCTTTACGCAGAGCAACACGATGAGTTACGCGGTTTTCACTAAACAGTACAACGACTACTTACGTCGATCTCGTCAAGACCTGACAGCTGAGGTACAGTGTGTACGCTTCATTAATGGCCTAGCGAATGATGCGCTCAAGAGACTGGCTAAGTCACACCGAGCTCAGCAAGGATACCAGACTACGCTAGTGGAGCTGCAAAACTTTTTGAATAACATCGTGACAGACTCACCGGAACTGGGCAATGCGAGGTCTGCTGCTGGACCATCTGCCCAGCCTACACGCAAGCGCAACTTTGAGGACCCTCTCGAGGAAGCCTCTAACGTCTGGAAACGTAACAAAGGTGGCCGTGGACGTGGCCGTGGACGTGGACGTGGAGGTGGTAACAATGGTGGACGTGGTCAAACATCTGGTCGCGAAGATTTTAATTCACTCGCAAATGCAATGACAGCTGAGGAGCGCAAGCGACACATGGACGAAGGACTCTGCTTCAAGTGCCACAAGAAGGGACACCGTTTGTTCCAATGCCCGGAGTTCAAAGGCAAGGCACCAATGCAACCTAAGAAGCAATGATGGTGGCAAGGCTGTTCTACAAATGAACTGGAGCAGCCGGCTACATCTACTGTTCATTCTGAGACACTGTTAGCGACAGAGGTCGTCGACACACCTTCGACATCTCCATCGACTACAGTTGCGACACCTGTAACGCAAATAGCAGGTCGTCGTCGTCAGATTAAGCAGAGACAGAGTCGTAAAACTGTAACCAGACGTTCAGTTGATTGGAAACTGGTTGACTCAGTCTTTGACCCTCTGCATGCACGATTCAACTTCACGTTGGAGGGATGTGCTGATGATGAAGGTCTGAACTCGCACGGTGACTTACCTCACTGTTCGCCGAGTGACTCGATTCTAGACAGAGATTTGACAGGAGAACGGGTGTTCATCAACCCACCCTGGGAGTTAGCTGAGCAGATTGCGCAGCATTTTGAGGATTGTCGTCGAACATCTCCGACATCTACGATGGCTGTATTTGTACTACCGAAGTGGGCGAAATTTACTCAGGTGACTAAGCACTGGAAACTCTATCAAGAATTCCCAGCAAGGACACAGCTTTTTACACGTCAGTCACTGGAAAACCCAGCTCAACAGGAGGTGGTTGCTCCAGCCCCTTGGCCTGTACAGCTGTGGTTAGTCGACGCAGATTGTGCGTTTAACGACTCACCAGAACCTACAGCACCTGATCAACCCGACTCGGTACATGTACCAACAGACGACTCGGAACAGTCCATCGCTACGCTGCGACAATTTTCTTCGCCAGCTACAGCACTACTGACTGACCTCACGGAAGCTCGCCCGTTAATTCGAACTGAGCTGACTGTGAAAACTCCTGATGGCGGACACCAAATTTCTGGATTAGTGGACTGCGCTGCGACACTTGATTTTGTGTCAGAGGACTTTGTACGACGCTTTGCTTTACAGACTCGGAAGTCTGCAAGTAAGACCCCAGTTCGACTCGCTAATGGACAACGAGTGACTTCTACGACAGTCTGTGACGTCACTTTTGAGCTGGCTCGACACGAGTTTCAACGGACTTTTTACGTTCTACGTGATTTACGCACAGCTGATTTAATCCTGGGTTTACCATGGCTTGATGACGAACATGCCTCTTTACAATTTGGTACAACCAGAATTTTTACACTAATGGACGGCACAGCAGTGGAGACTACACTTGAGGAACGACGCCCTGAGTGTCTACTCCTGTCGTCTACGAAAGTTCAGAAGCTTATGCGCAAGACGCGCCGCAGCAGAGGACGTCATGCTGATTTTTACGTCATTGAACTTACGTCAGCTGCCGAACAATCAACAGACTTTCACACTGGAGAGGAACTAACAGCAGAACAACGTGACAACTTCCGGTCGTTACTTTTTGAAGACTTCCCGGAGTTACTGCAACCTGTCGACTCTCCGCCAGTAAGCCGACAGTGGGATCACCCCATTGACACAACTGGCCCAATGCGACGTCAACGTCTGAACCGACTGTCACCCGCAGAGCGCGCTGAGCTTAATCGACAGCTTAAAGACGCAGTGGAGGCTGGTTTGATACGCCCCAGCTACAGTGAGTTCGGCTCGCCAATTCTTTTTGTGCGAAAAGCTGATGGCTCGCTACGTCTGTGCATTGACTACCGCGGTCTTAACGAGGTTACGCGTAAAGATGCTTACCCGCTACCGCGTGTGGACGACACTCTGGACGAACTTAAGGACGCGAATTTTTACACACACCTCGACCTCGCTTCTGGATTCTGGCAAGTTCGAGTGCGTGATCAGGACGTTCACAAGACGGCTTTTCAGACCCCTGATGGCTTGATGGAATGGGTCGCCATGCCGTTTGGGCTGTGCAATGCACCAGCTACATTTCAGAGGATGATGAACGACATTCTTCGCGACTTTTTACATAAGTTCGTGACAGTCTACCTGGATGACGTCTGTATCTACAGTCGAACTCTGGAAGAGCACCTGGAACACCTACGTCTAGTGCTACAGCGATTCAAGGAGGAAGGGCTGAAATTACGCCTTAAGAAATGCTTCTTCGGATTGCAAGAAATGGAGTATCTGGGCTACACTGTGTCAGCCGGTAAAATTTCGGTTTCCACAAAGAAAGTCGAGGCCGTTGCAGACTGGCCAGTGCCCAAGACGCAGAAGGAGGTTCGCAGTTTCGTACAGTTCTGCAACTTCTATGCGAGATTTATACACCATTTTAGCGACCTTACGGCTCCATTGACGGACTTACTGCGGAAGTCCCAGCCACAGAAGGTTACGCTGACGCCTGCCTGTTTGGAAGCCTTCGAGACTCTCAAGTTACGGCTCATTTCCGCGCCATGCCTGATCCTTCCGGAGGTCGGCTCGGACGCGACGTTCACCGTGGCTACAGATGCTTCAACAGTGGGGATTGCAGCAGTCCTGTTGCAAGACCAAGGAGGCGGTCTTCAACCAGTCTCTTACTGGGCGCGTAAGCTGAATCCAGCTGAGCGTGGTAACACTTACTCTGCGTACGACTTAGAAGCTTTGGCCGTATGCGAAGCTGTCAAGCATTGGAGGTGCTATCTTGAAGGCTGTTCTAAGTTCCTTGTCGTAACAGACCACGACACACTGCGGCATCTGCTCAGGCAACCGAACAACAGGCTGAACAAGCGGCAAGCAAGATACCTGCGGGATTTGCAACCGTTTGTGGGCTCGATGACACTTGCATATCGCAAGGGAGCTCTGAACGAAGCCGACCCGTTAAGCCGGCGTCCAGACTTCGTACCTCAGGCCACAGTACCCTTATTTTGGGATGGCGAGGTTCCGTCAGATCGAGAATTACGACGGAAGTCCCAGCTGCTGTTTGAAGACGCACAGTTAAATTCACTGACTGTTGAAGCGTTGCAGCTGAGCCCTGAGTTCGCTGATCTCATTCGCGAGGGGTTCTCACGAGATTCGTTTTATGGGGACGATGGTGAGTGGACAAGAGACAGCCGGATAGAAGCCAGAGACGGGTACTTTTGGCGTCTCAATCGCCTCTGTATTCCACAGAACTCTGAGCTCCGACTGAGATTGATCACAGAGCTGCACGAAAGTTCGTCAGCTGGTCACAGAGGAGTTGCTAGCACTCTTGCTAAAGCACTCGACAGATTCTGGTGGAAACGAATCCGCCAAGATGTGAAAGATTTTTGTGAACGCTGCGTCGTGTGCCGACGAGCGAAGATTCGACCGCAAATGGCTGCGACTCTTTACCCATTGCCTGTTCCACCCAGACCGTGGCACACAGTTGGTCTTGACTACCTGACACACTTGCCTGAGAGCAACGGCTTTAACAGTGTGCTGATTGTAGTAGACCATCTAACTCGAATGGCCCATTTTCTGCCATGCACAGAGTCGATTACTGCCGAAGAAACTGCCACTTTGTTTTTACAGGGAGTCTACCGCTTACATGGACTACCCCGTGTGTTGATCAGCGACCGCGACCCAAAATTTGTCAGCGCTTTCTGGCAGACACTATGGAGACGCCTTGGAACGCGACTGAACATGTCTACCAGCCGACACCCAGAAACAGATGGACTGACAGAACGCGTGAACAGCACGTTTCAGCAGCTTCTTCGTTGCTTCTGTTGCTATGATGGCTCTGACTGGTCGACACTTTTACCGCAAGTGGAGTTTGCGTACAACGCTTCGCGTGCACTCGGAATTGAGCACACACCGTTCGAGGCTAACTTTGGTTTTTCTCCTGAGGAGCCTCCTGACCTGCTCTTCAGCATGCGACCGTCGATTCCAATTTCACAAGACGCAACAGAACGGTTGAGATTGTTACAGGAAGTGCACAACCTGGTACGCTCTGTGTTACAGCTACATAAGGACGAGATGCAGGCGAGCTCAGAACCGTCTACAGCGCCACACTTCGCTAAGGGAGACAAGGTGTCAGTCGTCACAGCAAATCTTTTTCTGCGAGGACAACCGAACAGGAAACTCAGAGACAGACAGCTCGGCCCTTTTTCTGTGGAGGAGCAGATTGGAAAACACAGTTACAGATTGAAACTACCAGCGACAGTACGCTTACACCCTGTGTTCCACGTTAATAACTTACGACCCTGCTCTACCGCTCCACTACGACCAGCTGTTCATGTGACTGTACCTGAAGGAGACGATGAGGAATTTGACGTCTCACACATTTCTGCTGTGTGCATCAAGTCGCTACGTGGGCGACGAGGCAAATATTTGCTCTTCATGACACACTTCAGTGATGACGACATTCCACCTGTCTGGCACCGTTTGAACGAGGTGCATCGAACAATTGCGTTACAAGAATTCTTGGAGACGCCCCAATGGCGCAAGTTCGCCAAGACTCAGGCGTACATTGACTTCATGCACGCTCACCCAGCGCGCATTCCTGAGTCCTAGTAATTGCTTCAGTAAAGGAGCCAAGAACCACGGAGGTCTGCCTCGCGGCGGCCTCATTGATCTGTCAAGAGGGGGAGGGTACGAGTGTGACGAGTACAGTCCTGCAACAGTACATTGCAGGACATTGTACAGGTACTCGTTACGGATACCAATTCGTGCTTTTCCACAGGTAGGACGTATACTCGTGGGTACGTCGCTACTGCAATATTGTAATGGTGCTGATGCTACAGTACGACCAGTACCTCCCGGTACGTACAGATATGCATAATTAATCTAACTAGCCAGATGACGCGCCAGAACGAACTCTCCAATGCAAAAGGAGCCGCGTCGTGAGACCCAATGCTAGGCAGGCCGTGTCTCGAGGACAGATAACGACGGTTGAGCAGCACCAACGCCTGACACGTAAGCGAAGCTTGCAGGCGTAACTAGTCTGGGCTAAAACCTATTTAAGCCCAGTGCAGTAGAGGGAGGTGACAGAACCTTTTAACAATTCCTTTGTTCACTTACAACATTTACTGCCTAAGTACAGCAGTGAGACATCTTTCATCAATTGTCCTCTCGACAACATCTTTTGCCATCTTGCAACAACAGAACTAGACAGACTAGAACAGATTTGTGCTAGCGTTTAGCTGGAACACGAGGTGCTTGTTGGATGACGCGTACTCTAGAGTCCTTGAGATGAATCGCCTTCAAGGATTTGGCTATCATCCAAACAACGAGGCAACAATTCCTCGCACACAGCATGGCGGGATGCAACAGTCTGTGTACTTCCGCTTTAGGGCTCCTGCATCACAACGGGTTGATAAGTCTTACAAGTGCTGGATGGAGTGCATGACAGCTAAGTTCCCCTCCAGCCATCCCTTTGTCACCAAAATAATTGGTGCAGGATGCGATTGCCCTTTAGGTATGACGGGGGAGTGCGTGCACGTTCTTATGTGCGCTTTCACGGTGCACCTACTACCCCGTCATGTTCACATTGTCGGGGCAATACAACAACCAACAACATCGGTTCTATGCGCTTGGGCCGATCCCGGCAAAGGAGAGACATATGACGTCACCACCTCGCTTGCCCACATTCCTTTTATGCGGGTAAAGATGAAGAAGCGTAACAGTCATGCACGGACTGGTAGCGCATCTGAAAACAATAGTTCACGCCGAGTGTTGCAGGTTGCTGAGACTGATGGCTGGCGAAATAAGTTTATTTCGATATCTGACAAGGACATGGAGAGATTGAGCGATTCACGCAACCACCAGGCCAGAGTGGCTGCTCGCCATGCACTATGGAGGGCAGCGAAACGAGCACAAGGGGCTATGTGTGCAGCAGAATCGGCATTCGGCATGTTGGATGGCGATCTTCATTTGGATCCTTACACAATTCGTCAACTATCCGTGATGGGGGATGAAGAGGCATGGGGGAGTGACACTAGCACCAGTACAGATGATTGCAGTGACGACAGTGGTGGTGGAACTTCATCTTCAGACAGCGACACAAACTAAGACTAAGCCCCTTCTATTCCCCATTTGCTAGTGTGCTTGCGTCTTCCTTGTTCCTAAGGGGCTTGTATAAGTTGCACAGGTGACCAACAACGTTGAATATCTTGGCCAAGATGTCTGTGTAGTACAATGGAATTTTCTTTTGGCTAAAGAAGCCCCAACCTTGCAACCTGCTGAAATGGCGCTCGACATGAATGCGGAGATTGCTTTGCCCCTTGTTTCCACGCCTCTCATCAATGGTGTACGTCTTTCTGCCATTCATCCGTCGAATGGGTGCCACCATTTGACAGCCAAGAGCATGTAGCTGCTCTGCCAACCTGTCAAACCCCTTATCAACAGGTATTGAATCTCCCCTTTTCAAAATGAATGGGAATGGCGATGCTTGGAAAATCTCAATATCAGAGATTCGGCCCGGGAAGGCTTCAGAGCTGCCGCAATAGGCGCCTAAAGGTGAGATGCCTCCCAATATCTTGGCTGTGTGATAATGCTTGTAGTAGCTAAAGCATGTCCTACTAGCCTTTCTGCTGCATGGTTGCTGGATCCTTAGCTCTGTGCAATCTAGGATGAAGCGGATGCGGCTAGTGCCATACGCTTTCTTCCACTCCTCCATCAAGGGGCCTTGCATGAGCTCGACCTCAGGTACATGGAATTCAGCTTTGAAGAACGTGTCCATGAAACTAATCCAGGTAACGAACACCCTAGATAGAGTGCCCAAAGGTATGCCCATCCATGAACTGATAACCCGGGTACCCAGTCCAGTGCGTAGCTTCACTAATGTTGCCAATAAAGCATCCTCCGGGGTGATTCCCTTGATATGTCGACCCACGCTCTTTCTCTTGGCAGTGCCATTATCAACGGCTCGCATGCGGACAATTGTTTGTTTGCCATGCCAGTAACGTAGACGATGGACCTGACCGTTCCAATTAAGCCAATCAAAGAGCGCTTGCAGAACTTCTGCATTGTGCATGCCAGTGAGTTCGGAGATAGCTTGATTCCACACGCTGCCGGGCAACATGATGTTATTCCATGTAAGTTTTAAACTTGTCTCTTCTTCAAGCATGGCCAACGTTGTTTGCACTCGACGAGTTTCTCGTTTTGAATGTTGTAGCATCGCTTCCATTTCTTGATGCATTTTGAGTGTCTCAGCCCTAGCACGCTCAGCAATAGCCTTTTCCTCTTCCAGCTCTTTGAATTTTACGCCATAGTTGTTGAATCTCCACTGTCTTGTTTGCGTTGTTTTTTTTTTCCAACTCCAAACTTTGTTGTGTGCGTTGCAAGATAGCTTTGAAGTGGCCGGACATATCTGGGCGGGGGGGCTTGGAGGCTAATCTAATTGTAGATAGACTGGGCGATGATGACATCTCGGGCCTCGCTGGTGTGGCGCCCGCTTCTACTCGCTGCCTCTTAGCCATGACTGCCGATTTGGAATTCGGAGGAGGGTTGCGAAGCGGGTTTGTCTGCCCAGTGAACAGTGCTCTTGAAAGAGGAGACAAAACTGCCCTTGTCTGAGCCCCAATACATGTGCTTCTCGTACTTGAGGCCGGCCTTTTACTTGTAATTTGATTGATATTTTCTTTGTTTGCCATATCTGGGTTGCTTGTTGTTCCCCGGGGTGTAGAACTATCGCATGGGGAGGAAGCATTTTTGAAAAGCTGAGCAAACGGGATTGGGGTTGCATGGGGCTTCAACTTCACGCCACCACCTTGACTGGGCACCTTGTCTTCGTCTCGAAAGTGAGACGTATGCACGCGATATTGCTGTGGATTTTGCAGCACTAGGTCACGGTCATGCGCATGGCACGGCATAGGGAGCAAGGAGTTAACAACAGACCGGAGATGGTCTTTAGAGATAGTCGATAGGCGGTGCCCATCTCGCTTGACGGGTTTTTTACATTGCGTGTGACCACAAACACAATATCGCCCTGCTCGTTTGTCGTCCATCTTTCTTGCTGATCAACAAAGTCTAGTGCGGTAAGGAAACTAGTTCGGAGACCGAGCTTGCGCTGACCGCGACTTCCGACTTTGTGGCGCCGCTCCATGTCTCGCGCGCGCGGGTACTTGTATCGGCGCCGGTATAGCCATGTAGCCCAAAAATTTTAATCCCCCCTCCGCGAGCTAGTACTTTAGCTTATTATGGAACAACTCTATAGAAGAGAGGAAAACCCAAGCCCGAGGAAGAGGAAGGCATGCCACAGCATCAGCACTGCCTTCTTGCAAAGCGTCACGGAGATAGGAACCCAAAGTACAATGAAGAGCAACAGAAAGACGTTGCATAAATTTTCGCCGCACATCCCTCCAAAAGCGCCGAAAAGGAACATAAGTAGTGCGACGAACGAATACATGTCAAAACTCAAAGAATGAGAGTCAAAACATCTATGCCAGGGAAGCGACGAACTGCCACCAAAATTGCCATGTGACCAATCAACTCAGCTGTCATAGGCGCCAGCCGGCCCCCATCCTCTAGAGCAAAGGGGTAGTGGTCATAGACCGAATGAATAGAACGAGTGCCAAGCAAAGGGGAAGTGCGGAGGTCCGCATCGAGTTATTTGCTATGCTAAGCTTCCAATGCAAGACTGCCCGGGAGTGGGAGACGAGGACCTACACGAGGAATGTTAGTGCTCGTGCGAGCACTTGCAACATTCACATCAACAACAAGATGACGGTGTGGAGCCATGAAGTCTAACCAAACCACATCCGCATGACGATCTCGAGAAGCTCATGGCCGAATACGGCGGACCTCCAACCGCAAGTCCCGCCCCTTAGTAGCCCCCGCTTCAGACATGAACTATTCAAGCACGTAAACAATCCGATCATGGAGCTGAATGATGTACCAAGAGCACGGGCACCGGGAGATGTGGTCCATAAGCATAGCAATTGGGGAGCGCTTACCCGACATAGAGGTGCCCAATAGCGTCGACGAAGATTCAGACCCACGAGACTCTGAGGGAGCCTCATTGCACCGAGGGCACTTTCAAACATCATAGGCGCGCTCCACAGTGAGGCCAAACACCCGGTGCGCGGCCGTCGTATAACAATCGGATGGCACCTTGAAACTGGACTCATGTGAAGCGCAAAAGAGAGCCAAAGATGTTAAACCGTGCACACACGATCAGTATGGAAGGTAACTAACGCACACGTAGTTACATTCACAGTCACGTAAAAGGGACAATCACAGAGACAACCAGCCCGAGGCGTGGTGTCGGGACAAGAGAAGTGAGAGAGATGTAGCCTAGCCACATCTATGTACCGAATCAAACAGATTATCAGTATGTCCGATCTAGACATGTGTGTTAATCATATCTAGAATAGCTTACAATAGCTATCTGCAACTAATAACTAGAAGGTATTACTTACAACCCTCCCCCTGAAGGTAGCTACGGGATATGAAGCGTTGCATTGGGGCTTGTCCTCCAAGGATTGCGCTTCGGTGTCTGGCCAATGCATATCATGGGAGAGGCTTGGATAACATGGCAGCCACCATCTGGTCAGTGGGGAGGTACCTCAACTTGATGGTTCCCTGCTCCACGTGGTCTTTGAGGAAGTGCCACTTCAGACCGATGTGTTTGGTCTTCTCACTGACCAAGGCATTCTGGGAGTACACAATGGCGCTTTGATTGTCCTCCCATATGGTGGTGGTTTCGGTGATGGGGGCGTTGAAGATCTCCCCCATAAGTTGCCGGAGGTGGAGTCCCTCCTTGGTGGCGTCAGCCGCAGAGAAGTACTCGGTTTCACACGTGAATTGGGCCACACAAGTATGTTGTTTGGACTTGTAGCTGATGGGTCCGCGTCCGAGAGTGAAGAGACAGCCCGAACGAGACTTGCCGGTGCTTTTGTCGTTTGCCCAGTCAGCGTCGGCAAAGCATGTGAGTTGGAGATTGCGGTCCGTGCCCCCCCCCCCCCCCCCAGCGTCATGCGCATGTCGATGGTGCCATGGAGGTATTGAAGTATCTTTTTTAGAGCATGCAGTTGTGCGTCCGTGGGGGAGGCTTGGGCGGAGCCGAGGATGCTCAACGCCGTGGAGACACCGGGACGCGTGCATACGGCCGCATAATGGAGACTGCCCATGAAGGCTTGGGTAGACGTCCTTGGCCACCTCGGTGACGGGGGGT
This sequence comes from Tetraselmis chui, assembly GCA_026401115.1. NCBI lineage: Eukaryota > Viridiplantae > Chlorophyta > Chlorodendrophyceae > Chlorodendrales > Chlorodendraceae > Tetraselmis > Tetraselmis chui. The sequence continues at coordinate 149,011 of JAPMLY010000126.1, forward strand.
GAGGTCATGTGCGCGAGGCCAGCGAGGAAGCCGGGGTCCATAGGAAGGGACGGTGGCTTAGAGTTGGTCATGCCGTACTTGGCGAGGATGTCGCGCAGGTATTTGGATTGGTCCAGCGAGATGGTGCGAGCCGAGCGATCGCGGGTGATATGCATGCCGAGGAGTTGGGAGAGGTCGCCCGGGTCCTTAATCTTGAACCTTGCTCCGAGCTAAGCCTTGAACGATGCAAGCCATGTGGCATCATTGCATGCTGTGGGAATGTCATCGACGTACAGTGCGATCATGGCGAAGACGTGACCGGTGCAGAAGATGTAGATGCACGGGTCGGAAACGCATTGTTGCCACCCATGGTCGACGAGCCATGCACGGAGCGGCATGTTGAACTCGCGAGAGGACTCCTTAAGTCCGTAGAGGCAGCGCTTGAGATGACACACTTTGGATGTGCCATCACTGAATCCGAGGGGCTGGCGAATGTACATGTCCTCCTTAATAGAGGCGTAGAGAAACGCAGTGTCGATGTCAAGTTGACACAGCTCAAGGTCGCGGGCGGCTGCGATGGCTAGGAAGAGGCGCAGGCTGGCCATGCGGATGACGGGGGAGAACGTCTCCGTGTAGTCTAGGCCAGCGCGTTGGCTGCACCCTTTGGCGACGAACCGTGCTTTGAAGCGGGAGATATCGCCGGCGGTGTCGGACTTGACTTTGTAGATCCACATGATGTTAACGACCATGCGACCATGGGGAAGGTCAACGAGTTCCCATGTGTCGTTGTCTATGAGGGAGGAATACTCATGTTACATAGCGGCTTGCCACTGGGGGGCCTTGGCGCTGTCCAGCGCGGCCCGGTACGATTTCGGTTCCACACACTCTCGGGCGGAAAGGAGAGCGACGGCAGTAGGCGATGTGTCGGCAGGTGTGTGGGGGGGACCAGTGATAAGTTAGGGCACGTGAAATTGCTCGAAGATGTCCTCTTTGGCTTTGCCCTCTTCATGGTCACAGCACGCTGTCACGAGTGTCAATGGGTAGGCGGACATGTGGGCAACCATTTCACCGTAGCAAAGGGGATGAGACCGGAGCCGAGCCTGGCGAGGGGCTGTAGGAGGGGGTTGAGGTTTGGGCACGGTGGTGTCGATGGGGCGGGATTGGAGTGAGGCGTCATGGGGGGGGTCGTCATCTGAAGAGTCGGTGATGACCGAGTCGATGGGGAGGCGTGTGCCGAAGCCCGGAGTGTTTTCTTGAAAGACGACATGGACGGAAGTGGTGATGCGGCGAGTCTCGAGATTGCACACGCGGTACCCGGGTGCGTAAGGTGGATAGCCAACCATGACGCCACGAAACGCTTTCCCACCGAGTTTCCGACGCAACTTGTCGAGCACTATGGCGAAGACGGCGCACCCGAAGACGCGGAACTTGGATGAGTCAGGCACCGACGACGTAAGGAGAGTGAGGGGGATGCCACAAGTGAGGCTGACTGAGCGAATGTACGTGCGGTTGCGGAGGTACACAACACTGCTGACATCGCACGACCACATGGAATTGGGGACGGCCATACTGTGGAGCATCGCAGAAGCATTGTCCCGGATAGTGCCCCAAGGGCGTTCGGCCTTGCCGAGCATGTGATGGGCATATGGGGCAGAGAATTGAAACCCGACGCCGAGGCACGCGCACATCCGGCGGGTGAGAGCAGCTTCAAACAAAGAGTCCGAGTCGAATTTTATGACCGGTGCGAACGCGCCCGATTGGGAGTGATGGCGCGTATGCAAGTGTTTGATGTCCATGAGGATGGTTTCCAGCTCAAAGCATGCGTCGTCCTTTGACTTGAGCAACCGCACCCACATGTAATGGGTATGGTGGTCGATGACGAGAAGGAAGTATCGGAGGCCATGTGGGGAGGGGACATTAACTAGACCCTAGAGGTCAAAGGACATGTTGAGGAGAGGACGGGAGGGTTTCGCGCAAGCGGCGGTGTTGCGTGGTGCAACAGTGGCTTTGTGGAGCAAGCATGAATCGCAAGAAACATTTTTTACAGAGATGGCTAATGTTGGGCTAGACGGAACACCGTGTGTGTGCTGGGCATGCATGCTTTGCATGTTAAGGTGTCCAAACCGGGGGTGCCACAGTACATGGTCGCACTGGGCAGCAAGGGCAACGCGAGAATAGGGGTCACGCGCTTTCTCCTCGAAGGGGCTTGAGGGGAGCTTTGGCTGGTGTGGGAGGAGATTGAGACCGTTTCCGGTCGGCTCTAGCACACCCATTCCTTTGGGCACCACAAAAAGACCAATATCAGAGTCAGTGGGGAAGATGAATTCACAACCGTTGTGAGACTGCATCCAGCTGACACTAAGGAGTCTGCCGATGCGCTGACCAGAGCGAGAGGACATGTCGGGGGTGTACATTGCATGTGTCGTGCGATGAATAAGTTGGCCAGAGGCAAGTCTAACATAAATCCGCACTGAGCCACTGCCCTTAGCGTCGTCCCCGACCCCACCCACGCGAGAGGGAGCGGAGGGGGGGGGTGAATGTAACGAAGTCGCCCCGAAACGCGCTTAACTTTATCGAGCATGCTGAATCGATTACCCAAAACTGTGAGAGGTTACGACCCGGGGTGAGGGAAGATAAGAATGCTACAGTCACTCACCTCGGTGTCATCGTATTCATCCGTGCAGTCCTCGAGGGTGGGCAAACCGTCCGTGTCGTCGGCGGTGACGTCACTTAGCTGGGCTGCGTGCGCAAAGGCAGAGCCACAAGGGGTGCCGTATTTCTGGATTATCATCTTTCGCTTGGCAAGGGTCCACCTTGCGGAGAGCGTCATCTAGGGCAGTGCAGGAGGACAGTATGTGGTCCATGCTGCCACAGGCGTTGCACTTGTTGGGGAGGCCGCGACCACCACGAGGGCCACGTGGGAGGTTGTCCTCGACTGCCGTGTGAACCGCGGCCGGTAGCGACAAACGTAGAGATGGGAGGGGGTGATGTGTCGGGAGTTGTCGCGCCCGGAGCATCTTCCTCGTCTATGTTGTGTGCCATGTGGAGGATGGTGGCCATCACCTCATCGGCTGACAACAGGTAGTCTGTGTCGGAGGCGTTAATGACACATTGTTTAGCTTGACCGAAGGGGCCGGTGCTAGAAGTTCTACGCAGCATGAGGAGGCCGAGGTTGTGGGGGTGGATGGCCGCGGAGCCATCAACCATCAAACATGACTCGTTGTAGTCATCGAACGTCTGCCTCATGAAGTGGACATAGTCATTGAGGGACTGTCCACGGCGCTGTGTGAGTATGAGGTTGTCCAGCAAGGACAGAGAGCGAGCAAAGGACCGGCAGCCTAGGCGTTCATACAGGATGTCCCACGCGGCAGTGGCGCAGTCGGGACGTGCTGGGGAGACACACTTCATTGCCTAGTCAGCGCGCTGATTGGCGCTGGTTGCATGAAGCAGCAGTGTGTAGGCGTAGTGTTGCGCCTGCTCATCCAACCAAACGCCCGAATCGCGGATGGCCAGCTAGGGGATGAGGTACACTGCCTTGAGTGAGAAGAAGTTCAAGAAGTTCCTCTTCCACTGCTTGAAGTCCGTGGTTGGCCCCATGGTAGGGACCGACATCTTCATGGACCGGTTGAGGGCGTCCTTATCAAAACCGGTTGCTTCATGGGCCGCGCGGTCGATGACCACCGGGTCAATGGTGGGGCGACGGCCGCCACGGGGGGTGTGACCACCACGCTGAGCATGAGGAGAATGCCGGCCATAAAAGGGAGGAGGTGGTCCACCAGGAAAGGGAGAGAGGCCGGTCATTGCAAGCGGCGGGCCGTACGGGAGGTGGGGACGTGGTGCGGAGGCGACTCCGGGAAGAGAGGTCCGAGGGTTGAAAGGGCATATCCGGCGGGAGGGTATGGTGGAGGTGGTGGGAGATGTTCCACGGGCAGCTCATGGCGCGAGGGTTCGCGGTGTGCATCGTGACGGCGTTGTGCGACATGGGGGTCGCCAACAACAGCTGCAGCGGCAACTGCAACGTTGGCCGTCTGCGCGTCCAAACGATTGTTAATGAGCGCCATTTGCTCGAGGACTAGCGCGAGCATGTCAGGAGCAAGAGCTAGCGAACTTTGCTGAGAGTTGGGGTCAGGGGAAGCAGGAGGCGTATCACGAGGGGAGTCGGCCGAGCGAGTTTTAGTCGCCATCGCGGCAGACGAAAGAACGAACATGACGACATGCAGCGGTAAGAACCGCTAGCCGGACTTGTGCCTAACAGTGGTTCGAGAGAGACGGCATAATGCCCGCCGACCCCTCGGCCTATAGCCCCGGGGTGTCTCAAAGTACTTTTTTCTGTATCCTCCACTAAGTGTGGGGCACAAGTCGAGGCCAAGGCCAGGTCAAGCGGAGCGCTGCGCTGGCGGCTGAGTCGCTAAGTAAATATAGATATTTAAGTTAGCTAGGGCTGTCGTGCACCATGTGTATGCGTATTCACCCGATAGTGCGCCCCCCCCTTCTCCGGCTTGGACATGTGTGCACCTTGTCCACACACGACGAGTGCGTCGGTGTGGGTGGCCGGCCGTCGTCCTCGAGTAACTGACTTATGTGGGGTGGAGGTGGGTTTTAAAGCGCAGTTTATAATGGAGATACCGCCGACTACAAGGTGAAAGTATTACGTTGCTATATAAGCTTGTGATCGCAGCTCGCCGAACCAGGTTGTCGGGCGTGAGTGACGTGAGGCGGGGGCCCATAACCTATTAAACCGTGCACACACGATCAGTGTGGAAGGTAACTAACGCACACGTAGTTACACTCAGAGTCACACAAAAGGGACAGTCACAGAGACAACCAACCCGAGGCGTGGTGTCGGGACAACATAAGTGAGAGAGCGGTAGCCTAGCGACAGCTATGTACCGAATCAAACACGTTATCGGTTTGTCCGATCTAGACAGGTGCTAATCATATCTAGAATAGCCTACAATAGCTATCTGCAACTAATAACTAGAATGTATTACTTACAACAAAAGCCCCGCGACCCGTACCCGAAATCACCTTCATATAGTCCGGTGGGGAAGGTCTGCAAAACGCCAATAGGTCAAGGTAGGCCCGGGCACGAAGAATCCACGAAATTCCCCGGTTAATGTGGCCCCCGGAACCTCCCGAGCGAGTGAGAGCGTCTAGACTCGGAAGTTGTAGGGAAGTCAATTGGGTAGCAAGCGCCACCGCATTGTTAACCGGAGATACCACCGGACATAAGGCCCAGCATAATCGGAAAGGTCTTGATTTAGTGTGTTAGTCAACACCACGAGAATACGAGATCCGATTCCGAAAACTCGCCCATATTGGAGATCGTATCATACAAACTGCGCAATTGGACCGCCCACGGTAAATTAGAAGTAGCAACATTCAGTAGTTCTTGCAGGATAAGACCGTACAAACAATTAAATCATAATTATAAATCAGGCGGAGAGAAAGGTAGTCCAAGTTTTGCATGTAAATATTTGGCAAAGTTTTCATTAAGTTTTAAACATCCATGTTTTTTCTCTCCCCGTAGAAGGATCCCTCCCCGATCCCTCCCCGCAACTCCCATCGGGGGCGCTCATGCCGCCCCCGCATGCTCCCACCCCTCCCTCTCTCCACCCTATCTATCCGTGTCGGGGAGGCTTGATTGGGGGTCGGTGGCTTTGTGCGTCTTATGGCCATATGCAATGCCCCCCGGGTTATGTTATATTGACCGTCCTCCGCGTCGTCATCATGGGTCGTCCCAACCGGCTTCCCCCTCTCATCTCCCTCCTTTTGCCCGGTCTTTTGCGTCTAGACCTCCCCGTCTTCCCTTTGTTGCTCGTCTTGCCAATGCTACTATCTGTGCGTCGACTATGGGGTGTCCCCATGTTTCCCATGTCCGCCTTTTTGCACCGGACCGCCGCGCCACTCCTCGCCCCCCTGCGCGTCACTCTCTTCGCGATCCTTCTACTCAACCCCCCTTGTGGCTCTTGGATTTCTGTCGTGCGCGCCACTTGTGCGTCGGCTACATGATGCGGTATCCGTCGTCCCCTTGCGAGTCGGCCCGGGTGTGGGGGTGCTGGTGTTGATAGGCGGCGGGATGTTGTTGGTGGTACTCGTGGGCGTATTGAACCATGCAAACACAGTTAGTGTGGAAGATAACGTACGCAAACGTAGTTGCAGTCACAGTCCCGCAAACGGAACAGTTACGGCGACAACCAGCCTACATGCGTGGTGTCGGGACAACGGAAGTGTGAGAGCTGTAGCCTAGCGACAGCTCTGTACCGAGTCAAACAATTTATCGGTATGTCCGATCTAGACATGTACTAATCATATCTAGAGTAGCTTACAGTAGCTATCTGCAACTAATACGTATACGGTATTACTTACAACCCTCCCCCTGAAGGTAGCTACGGGATGAAGCGTTGCATTGGGTCTTGTCCTCCAAGGATCGCACTTCGGTATCTTGCTAGTGCAGGTCCCGGGAGGGGTTTGGTGAGCATGTCAGCCACCATCTGGTCAGTGGGGAGGTACCTCAACTTGATGGTTCCCTGCTCCACGTGGTCTTTGAGGAAGTGCCACTTCAGACCGATGTGCTTAGTCTTCTCGCTGACCAAGGCATTCTGGGAGTATGCAATGGCGCTTTGGTTGTCCTCCCAGATGGTGGTGGTTTCGGTGATGGGGGAGTTGAAGATTTCCCCCAGGAGTTGTCGGAGGTGGAGTCCCTCCTTGGTGGCGTCGGCCGCAGAGTAGTACTCGGCTTCACACGTGGATTGAGCCACACAAGTTTGTTGTTTGGACTTGTAACTGACTGGCCCGCGTCCGAGGGTGAAGAGATAGCCGGAGCGAGACTTGCGGGTGCTTTTGTCGTTGGCCCAATCAGCGTCGGCAAAGCCTGTGAGTTGGAGGCTGTGGTCCAGCCCCCCCCCCAACGTCAGGCGCATGTCGATGGTGCCATGGAGGTAGCGGAGGACCTTTTTCAGAGCCTGCAAGTGTGCCTCGGTGGGCGAGGCTTGGGCAGAGCCGAGGATGCTCAACGCCGTGGAGACATCGGGGCGTGTACAAACGGCGGCGTACTGGAGGCTGCCCAAGAGGCTAGGGTAGACGTCCTTGGCCACTCTTGTGAGAGAGGGCGAGTTCAAGTGTGCAAGGCCGGCGAGGAAGCCCGGGTCCATCGGAAGGGACGACGGCTTAGAGTCGGACATGCCGTACTTGGCGAGGATGTCGCGCAGGTACTTGGTCTGGTCCAGCGAGATTGTGCGCGTGGAGCGATCGCGGGTAATGTGCATGCCGAGGAGTTGGGAGAGATCGCCTAGGTCCTTGATCTTGAACCGTGCTCCGAGTTGGGCTTTGAACGATGCGAGCCAGGTGGCATCATTGCAGGCCGCGGGAATGTCATCGACGTACAGGGCGATCATGGCGAAGACGTGGCCGGTGCGAAAGATGTAGATGCACGGGTCGGAGACGCATTGTTGCCATCCATGGTCGACGAGCCACGCACGAAGTAGCATGTTGAACTCGCGGGGGGACTGCTTAAGGCCGTAGAGGCAACGCTTGAGGTGGCAAACCTTGGACGTTCCATCGGTGAAGCCGAGGGGCTGGCGGATGTACACATCCTCCCGGATGGGGGCGTAGAGAAACGTTGTGTCGATGTCAAGCTGGCAGAGTTCAAGGTCGCGGGCGGCTGCGATGGTTAGGAAGAGACGCAGGCTGGCCATGCGGATGACCGGGGAGAAGGTCTCCGTGTAGTCCAGTCCAGCGCGTTGATTGCACCCCTTGGCGACGAACCGCGCTTTGAAGCGGGAGACGTCGCCGGCTGTATCCGACTTGACTTTGAAGATCCACATGCTGTTAACGACCATGCGGCCGGGGGGGAGGTCCACAAGGTCCCACGTGCCGTTGCTGATGAGGGAGGAATACTCATGTTGCATAGCGGCTTGCCATTGGGGGGCTTGGGCGCTGTCCAGTGCAGCCCGGTAGGATTTTGGTTCCACACACTCTCGGGCGGAGAGGAGGGCGATGGCAGTAGGGGACGTGCCGGCAGGTGTGTGTGGGGGACCAGTGACAAGGTCGGGGACGTGAGGGTGCTCAAAGATGTCCTCTTGAGCTTGGCCTTGTTCAGGATCACAACACGCCGTTACGAGGGTTGGTGGGTAGTCGGACAAGTGGGCAACCATATCGCCGTAGCGAATGGGGTGGGAGCGGAGCCGAGCATGGCGAGGGGCTGCCGGGGGGGGTAGGGGTGTGGGTAATGTGAGGTCAATGGGGTGGGACATGGGTGAGTCTGCGGGTACGTCGTCCGAAGAGTCGGTGATGGTCGAGTCGACGGAGGGTTGAGTGTCGAAGCCTGGGGTGTCTTCCTGAAAGACAACATGTACGGAGGTGGTGATACGACGCGTTTCCGGATTGTAGACACGATACCCGGGTGCGTCAGGGGGATAGCCCACCATGACGCCGCGAAATGCTTTTTCACTGAGTTTCCGACGTTGTTTGTCGGGGACCTTGGCGAAAACGGCGCAGCCGAAGACGCGGAACTTGGAGGCGTTGGGCACCGACGACGTAAGGAGTGTGAGGGGGACGCCCCCATTAGGTCCGACCGAGCGACTGTACGTGCGGTTGCGAAGGTACACAACAGTGCTGACAGCACACGACCACATGGAGTTGGGAACGGCCATGTTGTGGAGCATCGCCGATGCATTGTCCCGGATAGTGCGCCAGGGACGTTCGGCCTTGCCGAGCATGTGGTGGGCGTATGGGGCAGAGAACTGCACCCCGACGCCGAGGTGTGCGCACATTCGGCGAGTGACAGCAGCTTCAAACACAGAGTCTGAGTCAAACTTGAGGACCGGTGCGAACGCGCCCGTCTGGGAGTGATGGCGGGCATGCATGTGTTTGATGTCCAAGAGGATGGTTTCCAATTCCGAACATGCGTCGTCTTTAGACTTAAGGAACCGCACCCACATGTAGTTGGTGTGGTGGTCGATGACGAGCAAGCAGTAACGGAGGCCATGTGGGGAGGGGACATTGACCGGGCCCCATAGGTCTGCGGACAGGTTGAGGAGGGGGTGGGATGGCTTCGCGCAAGCGGCTGTGTTGCGTGGTGCAGCTGTGGCTTTGTGAAGTAAGCAAGAGTCGCAAGAAACTTTGGTTACAACGCTAGTTAACACAGGGCTAGTCGGGACACCGTGAGTATGCTGGGCCTGAAGGCTTTGCATGTTGAGGTGGCCATATCGACGGTGCCATAGGACGGGATCACACTGGGCAGTAAGGGCAACCTGAGGGGAGGGGTCAAGTGCCGCCGGTGCGGATGGGCTTGAAGGGAGGTTTGGCTGGTGGGGAAGGAGGTAGAGACCGTTTCCGGACGGTTCTAGCACACCCATGCCTGTGGGTACCAAAAGCAAACCAGTGTCAGAGTTGGAGGGGAATATGAATTCACAGCCGCTGTGAGTTTGCATCCAGCTGACACTAAGTAGTCTGCCGATACGCTGTGCGGAGCGAGATGATAGGTCAGGGGTGTAGAGTGCATAGACAGTGCGGTGAATGAGCTGGCCAGAGGCAAGTCTGACAGAAATCCGCACTGAGCCACTGCCCTTAACGTCAACGCCGACACCGCCCACGCGAGAGGGAGCGGAGGGGGGCGTGAATTTCACGAAGTCATCTCGGAACGCAGTGAGGTTAATCGAGCAGGCGGAATCAACGACCCAAAACTTTGACAGGTTACGACCCGGGGCGAGGGAAGAGGAGAATGCCACAGAGCTGAATGGGACACTCACCTCGTCGTCAGCGTAGTCATCAGCGCAGTCCTCGAGGGTGGGTAGGCAGTCGGTGTCATCGGCGGGGGCGTCGTCGGCAGGGACGTCGCTTAGCAGCGCAGCGTGAGCAGAGGGGGTGCCGTCGGCGGCGCCGTACTTCTGGACTGTCAGCCTACGCTTGGCGAGATTCCACTTAAGGATAGCGTCATCCGTGGCAGTGCAGGCTGACATGAGATGGTTGAGGCTGCCACAAACGCCACACTTGTTGGGTCGATGGCCGCGAGGGTTACGGTGTGGTGGGCCTCGACCGCTGTGCGAGCCGCGGCCCGCAGCGACGAACGCGGAGATGGGAGGGGGTGATATGGCTGGAGCGGGTGTGTCCGGAGCAGGGTCGTCGTCCATGTTGTGCGCAAGGTGGAGAATGCTGGCCATCACTTCATCAGCCGACATGATGTAGTCCGTGTCAAAGGCGTTGATGACGCATTGCTTCGCCTGACCGTGTGGGCCGCTGCTGGAGATACCGCGCAGCATGAGGAGACCGAGGTGGTGGGGGTGGATGGCAACGGAGCCATCAACCAATTGGCATGTGTCGTTGTAGTCGTCAAAGGTCTGGCGCATGTAGTGGACATAGTCACTGAGTGACTGACCAGGGCGCTGTCTGACCGTCAGGTTGTCCAGGAGGGACAAGGAGCGAGCAAAAGACCGACAATCGAGGCGTTCACAAAGGATGTCCCACGCGGCAGCGGCGCAGTCAGGGCGTGCTGGAGAAACGCATTTCATCGCTTGGTCAGCGCGCTTATTCGCGCTGGCTGCATGGAGAAGCAGCGTGTAGGCGTAGTGTTGCGCTTGTTCGTCGAGCCAGACGCCGGAGTCGCGGATGGCCAGCTGTGGAATGAGGTATGCGGCCTTGATGGAGAGGAAATTAAGGAAGGTCCTCTTCCATTGCTTAAAGTCCGTGGTCGGGCACATGACGGGGACCGACATCTTCATGGACCGGTTGAGGGCGTCCTTGTCGAAGCCGGGGGCGTCGTGTGCCGCCCGGTTGATGACCACCGGGTCAATAGTGGGGCGACGACGACCACGGGTGGCGGGGTCGCCATGTTGGACTGGGGGAGAGTGCCGGCCATGAAAGGGAGGAGGTGGGCCACCGGGAAAGGGAGAGCGGCCGGCCATGGGACGCGGCGGGCCTAACGAGTGCGGGTGGTCACGGTAGGGGGGGACGAGGTGAAAGGGCGCCTCCGGGATATGAGGGCCGGGGTGTTGAAGGGAATATCCGGCGGGGGGGAAGGGGGGAGGTGGTGGATCAACCCGGATGGCGTGACGCGAGGGGTTGTGGTGCACGTCGGCACGCGAGGGCTCGCGGGGCGCATCGTGACGGCGATGTGCGACTGTGGGGTCGCCAACAGGAGCTGCAGGAGTAGCAGCAGCAAAGACTATTTCTGCGTCCGGGGGTACGAAACCAGGGTGGGGATGGTCAAGCAGGTGGAGGGTGTGGCCGTCGTAGCTGTCCCGGACGGGTTCGATGTGAGCATCGTGGCGGCGCTGAGCTACATGGGGTGCGGATTAGCACCCGCAGCAGCAACATCACCCTCGGCCGACTGCGAGTCGAGACGAGCTGTTAAGTGCGCCACTTGCGCAATGTGTGAGAGTGTCCGGGGGGTGATCGACAGTGCTCTGCTGAGAGCCTTGGTCAGGGGAATCAACAGGTGAAACAGGCGGGGTTTTCTGCGCCATTTCGACAGAGGGCGAAAAAGAAAGAGTTGGATAAAAATCAGTCAGCGGTAAAAACCGCTAGCCGGACTCGTGCCTAACAGCGGTATGCAAAGAGACGGCTTGATGCCCGCCGACCCCTCGGCTTGTAGCCCCGGGGTGTCTCAGAGCACATTCTTTGTATCCTCCACCCAGTGTGGGGCACAAGTCGAGGCCAAGGCCAGGACAGGTGGAGCGCTGCGCTTGTAGCCGAGTCGCTAAGATAAAAAAAAGAAAAAAGGTAAGCTACGGCTGGCGTGCAACCTGTGGATGCGTATTCACCCGGCAGTGCACCCCCCCGTTCTCCAGCTTGGACCTGTGTGCACCCTGTCCACACACGACGAGTGCGTCGGTGTGGGTGGCTGGCTGTCTCCGTCGGGTGGCTGACTTAAGAGGGGTGGTGGCGGGTTTTAAACTCGCAGTTTATACTGGCGATACCGCCGACTACAGGTTGAAAGTACTAGGAGTCTAAAGAAACTTGCCTTCTGCGGGAGAGCTGTCGATCGCAGCTCGCCGACCCAGGTTGTCGCGCGTGAGTGACGTGAGGCGGGGGCCCATAACCTATTGAACCATGCAAACGCAGTTAGTGTGGAAGATAACGTACGGAAACGTAGTTACAGTCACAGTCCCGCAAACGGAACAGTTACGGCGACAACCAGCCTACAGGCGTGGTGTCGGGACAACAGAAGTGTGAGAGCTGTAGCCTAGCGACAGCTCTGTACCGAGTCAAACAGTTTATCGGTATGTCCGATCTAGACATGTACTAATCATATCTAGAGTAGCTTACAATAGCTATCTGCAACTAATACGTATACGGTATTACTTACAACAGGGCGGCGGGTTGCACTTGCCGTTGCTAGTCGGCGAGAGGCTTCCAGTGCCGGTTAGCCCGGTTGTTGTTGATGGTGTTGGTGGGCATAGGGCTACTATTGGTGAGGTTGCTGCTTGTGATGGTGTTGGTGGTGGTGCTACTACAATTGCAGTTGTTGGTGGCGGTTGGCTGTTGCTAGTGATGCGGGTGGGCACATGGCTGCAACTCGTATAGTTGTTGTTGGTGTTGTTGCTAGTGGTGTTGCTGTATGTGTTGGTGCTGGTTATGGTTGGTGGCCGGCTGTTGGTGCTATTATTGGTGGACATGGGATGATAGTGGAGGGGTTGTGGTGGTGATGTTGGTGTTGTAGCACATGTTGATGCTAGTTCGCGGCCAACTCTTGTTGTCGGTGTTGGTGGGCAAAGGGATGCAACTGGTGGTGTTGTTGATAATGTTGCTGGTAGGTGTGGTGTTTTATCAAGTGTTGGTACTATTTGGCGGCCGGCTACATTGCTTATATTAGTGGCTAGAGGGCTGCTGCTAGTGGGGTTGCTATTGTTGATGGTGCTTCATATGAATTTTTTTCAATTTTGGTGCCGGTTGGCGGCTGGTTGTTGGTGTTTGTAGTGGTAGACAAAGGTTTGTTGGTGATGGGGCTATTGGTGGTTTTGCTGGTGGTGTTGTCGGTGCTGTAGCTGCTCCCGGTGCTAGTAAGTAGCCAATTGTTTCTACTGATGCTAGTAGGTGGCGAGGGTTGAAGATGGTGGTGGTACTACACGTGGTGTTGCTGCAAGTGATGGTGTTGAATGGCGTCCGGCTGTTGCTGCTAGTGCTCGTGGGCGTAAACTATTATAAAATAGGTGTCCTTGTAATACATCGTCTAAAGTAGTGAAAATTTCATGCGCATTCCGCACGCCCCAAGGGTAGAACGTAAAATACAGCTTAAATTTCTCATGCGCATTCCGCACGCCCCACAAACCCATACTACGATTCTCATGCGCATTCCGCACGCCCACGGCAATTCTCATGCGCATTCCGCACGCCCGCCGTGCGGATAGCAAAAGGTAACTAGCGACTTTATGTACGGGTTTGTTGTCTTGGAGGGGCGACGCGTCGTCACTAACGGTTATATTAACCGCGGGGGTCACCGTCCCGTACACATGGTAAATAGGATTTGCAAACCTCTTGTGCCTTGGGGATATTTGTATGATAAGTACTACATTTGTATGACCAGTCACACACAAGAGTCACGTAAAAAGCGGATCAGCCCCACGCGAGGAAAAGTTAGTACTTTGTCAAATTTTGGCAGCGTGTGCATGAGGGTGTTGTCTGCTCAATTCCGTTGACTCAAAACCTGGGGTGGTACGGAAGCGGTTCAAACGTGCAATTTGCCGAGATCGCAATTCGGCGACCCGCCACCACCACCATGAGGAAGACCGTAACGATTGGAGAGCGCGTCTCCGCCCGTAGAGACCCCCTTCAGCCCCTAGATGATGGTGCACAACGATAACAACGTTAACGAACCTACGGGACAGTCGGCGAGTCTATCGGTGAAGGTATGTGGGTGGTAATTTGGGATGGCATGCCGCCGAAACACGAGTCGGCTCGCGCTCTGCGCGTCGAACCCGACAACGTATGCCGTTTAACCCCCGCACCAACACAGACTAGCAACGCACAACGCGTTGAAGTGCGAATGTCCTTTCACCCCGCCGGCCAACGGTGCAAATTCCCGGTGCAATTACGGAGAGTGCGTTATTAGTACCAATTATTATAGGGTCGGTAGTGAGTGGTACCGGTACGCCGACTATCGAACCCATACTACCTATCGAATTGGAAATTGGAAATTGTTTACAACATGTGCCGGCAAACTGGACCGACTGCTGTCTCTCGGGCCACTCTACTTCGCTATACAAGACTTATTAGCAAGTTGGGCCCGGGTCTCTTCGACCAGGTACACCTATCGACACACCTAGCTTCACTGTGTGTCGACGTTCCTCGGGAGTTAAAAAAACTGTAAGCAACCGCAGTAATTGCCAGAGTCCCCCCTCCTAAGCAGTAACAACGTTATAATTTTGTAATCAAGAAAAACTATTTAAAAATAAATATACTTGTCGAGAAATGCAAAACTAAACTGTTGCTCGACCTTCACGATGCTCGGCCCACTCCCACCGAACCGGGGTGCCGACCGGCCGAGGCCGGTCGGCGTTCGGGAGGGACGACGGGCCAGCCTAATATAGCTCCCGCGTGACTTCGGTCTTGCCGAAAATAGGAGGGGAAAGGCTGGCGAAAAACCCCTCCTCGCGTGGTCGCTCGTCGATCCCGCCGCCCCATCCCGTAAACCCCGCCAAGGTCGCCGCCGCATCCGCCGACGCGACGGTCCTCCTTGTCGAGGTCCCCCGTCACCTCGAGGGCAGGTGGGGGGGACCGAGACACATAGACATAGAAAAAATGGGCGCTCCTGCCTCCGCAACTGAATTTTCCCCGCTCATTTCCCCGGTCTTTTCTCTGTCTGGTACCCGGGTACCTGTAAGGTAGTCCGGCATGCGTCCGTAGCCTCCCCCCTCTGATCGCGCGTCCACCTAGTAGACTTTGTTGAGGTTGGGGCCTCCGCGCTCACCCGACCCCCCCGCAAGGGTCTCGTCTATCCCACTACCTATCGACCTTATGTCGTGGGGGTCCTCCGCTAACTTCGGCTCCAACGACATATCGCCACCTACCGACGCGGGGGAGATTCCCGGCAACACCAGCGAAGCCCTCGATATGGAGGGCGACTCGTCCGACGACGAGTGCGACCCCGCTCTTCCCGACGATACCACCGAGGACTCCCAAGGCGTCGAGGACGCCGCGTGGGTCCCACCCGTACCTGGCGTCACCGTCACATTATGTCAACCAAGGACAATGGCGACGTGGACAGTGTTACAACTTACAACATGGTGACGCTGCCGAGCACGACCCACATGCAGACACAACTGCGGTGCGTGCCGCTCAAATGGGAGGGCAAGTGGGGCTGAAGGAAGGCTTACCTGTGACGGACGGACGAGTTGACATCTTGAAGCTATGGCTCCCGCTCTACCCCGGGGACATGCACGTCGACCTACGGAAGCTCAACGATGCATGCTTGAGCAAGAGGGCGGACTTTGGGCATGTCATCCCAACAGAGTTCGTCAATTTTGGGAGTTTGATGGTTGCGGGAACCGTCTATGGGCTAAGGGGTAGAGATTTGTTGGAGAATAACTACCAATACTCGCCATAAATGCATTATTCCTTATCTTCTTTCTGTAATAAAGTCTTGCTACCACGCGTCCCTAAAGAGGGGAACTCCGCTCTCCGCACCATCTTGCGCGCACCAGCGCGCGCCCTACTGTGTGAAGTAGAGACAAGCTGGGTGATGAGCGCCAGTCGTTGACGAGACAGCGATAGCTACGACTCGTCCTATGCGCCCAGCCTCTGTGATATCACGCATCACTGAGAACGGTCCAGTCGTGTAAGCGAAGTAACGATCTCGTAGCGCTATTAGAAAACGCACGTGGACACGGCCCCGCGGATGCGAAACACTTGAAGGGCGCAAATTAACGCCGTGACGCCATGCCGCACGATAGTAACTTGGGAGGCTTGGTGATCCTGTCAACTCGACATATTCACGTGTGGTCTGTTGTCTCCCTGTCAGGTCGTTTCACGTGACCTGTTTGTCAGCCTTACTGTCCCCGGAAGACTCCTCCGAAACGCAGCCGGGACCGCTGCGGTGAAAGTAATCCATCGGCATTTGCACTGCTGATGTATCTCCGCCGGCGGCGACCCCCGTCGCAGGCAACGGAACGAGGTCGAGAGGACGACTTCAGGACTTTGTCGTCATCAGCCGACCCTCCGCACGCTCCGCCGATCGCCGCCCTAATGATAACTCCCTGGGCGCTCGCTGCTGCGCTCTGGGTGATGCTGGCGACCTCAGTGCCCACGCACCAAACGTCTAGTCCTAGGTATGATGTTGGCGTGGAACTTCTGTTCGACGGAAAGGGCTTCCGAGTCGGTATGCCCTCCTCAAGCCAACCGGCCAATTTTGTAAACAATAATTCTGAAATGAATGAGGGCAGTACAGCTTTACCTGAGCGCAGCTTCGATGGATTGCCGTGGGTTAATGGCAGGGCCACGAGGGGATTACCCTGCTGGATGTGTGTGGCGTGAGGTGCACCTCACTTCGGCGCCGTCGGAGGGCGAGGCCTCGCACAGCTCCGGCCCCACAGTGAGCAGCATGATAGGGCATCGAATGGAGTTGGAATACCTGCTTGACAACAGGACATGGGGCGCAAGCGTGCCAGAAACTTGCACAGCCAAGGCTCGCATGAAAGGGCCTTCGAAACAAAGGTCTACCACCCCTTTTTCCACCCCCATCCTGGCTGGGCTAATGATCCCAAAGACGACCTTTTCAATGGTCGCATGTATGAAGATGATGAGTTCCTGCGCAGGTGGCCTACATCCGCCGGGCCTCGCACTGATGTGGACTGCCAGGCGTCCCACTGTACCTACAAGAACCTATGGTACAACGGGTGTGTGCTCATCAGCGCCTTGCTGCTAGTGTGGTTGTCTGTGAGAGGGCAGGGGCGTGGGTTGTGGATGATGTGTCTTGTCCTTCGCAGGGGGCGATGGTATGCGCTGGTTGATGGCCCCATCCCTGGTGGCACCTTTCCCATCACTAAGCGCACCAGGGTGAACAGCCTCCATGTGATAAGCCCCACCACTTGGCTGAAAAGTGTGCAATGGGCCGTGGTCCCTGGCGACACCGTCGTGCTCGACTTCATTCACCTCACTCACCCCACTGCCATCGGTACGCAAATAAGCTGCATGCGGCACAGCTCACTCACAACCAAACAGCTTCATCGTGCACTATCAGAGTAGCGCGCACTCTTGTGCCTATCCATAGCACGGACTTTGCATCTTCCATCCTTGACTTGTCTACCAACACCCAGGCCACTGGCCGGAGATGTTGAACCCACTCTACAGCACCCTCCGCAGCCCCTCTGCCTACTTCGGACGCCCATTCGGCCTGCCGCCGGACCAATTCGTCCTGCTGCACTTGCAGCGAAAGTATCTGATGGAGTGGGTGCGCGGCGTCGTGGCTGCCAGCCTAGGGATCCTGAGTGGTCAACCGCTACCACCTGTACTAATGCAAGTGAGCTCTTCCCCCTTCCCCCCATCAATCAACTCAAGTACACATACATAAACACATTGTACACACGCAATTTGTTTACACACCGTTTGACGTCTTTTCTAGGCTGGAACCGCCCAGACGAACGAGGCTCTCCTCGAGGGGCTGTCCCCCGACACTTGGGTCTGCTTCTCTCGAGCTCTGGTTGTTAAGGTTGGGCTTCCTGTCAGCTCTATCTCTCACACGCACGCAAATACACACAAACTTCCGCAATCTACAAATTCCGCACACACGAACAAATGTTCTCTCTCTCTCCGTCTCACACACACACAAACACCTTAAACACAACATGCAAATGCAAAGACGCACAACGGACGCATATATATCTTTCTCTCACACACACACACGCAGGCTGCATAACAATCCATCTACACGTACGCTCGCACGCCCAACACACACACGCGCGCTCTAGGGCGCTCTAGGGCTGGTTTGCATACATGCTGCGATGCGGAAACAGACGCACGGACAATGAATATGATGTGAAGGGCGAATCGAGATGAGAGTATCCTGGTTTTCATGGCAGGATCACTACCGCACGGGCGGCAAGCGGACTTTTG
This sequence comes from Tetraselmis chui, assembly GCA_026401115.1. Lineage (NCBI taxonomy): Eukaryota > Viridiplantae > Chlorophyta > Chlorodendrophyceae > Chlorodendrales > Chlorodendraceae > Tetraselmis > Tetraselmis chui. The sequence continues at coordinate 167,038 of JAPMLY010000126.1, forward strand.
CCACCCCAGAGCAAGCTCAGGCGTTTCGGAGGGCCATATTCCACATCCACGGCCTGCCACCACCGCAGCCAAACAGTGTTCCCCGCCAAATAACGTTTTTGAGAAAGGTAAGTACAAGCCTCCCTTTCCCCTTCAGCAACTTTTTTCGGTTTGTATTATGAAGAATCGAAATATATATGAAATAACAACCAATTGAAACCATGACTCTCCTTCTCATTGTTTCATTAACCTAGCCGTGTTAACAATTTGTCTATGTGCATTAGACTACCAACAGGCGCATCCTGAACGAGGCGGAGCTGCTGGCTGCGCTGTCTGAGTTTGGGCCGGTGCGAGTCGAGGAGTTCAACAGCACCACCTCCCTCCGGGAGCAGCTTCAGGTGATGGCCGCGACGGGGCTGTTGGTGTCCGCGCACACCTCGCAGCTCGCCAATGCTCAGTTTTTGCCGCCTGGAGCCGCCGTGCTGGAGCTCATCCAGCGGAACTGGTTCAACCCTCTGGACAAAAGCTTCAAGGTGACGCTTCAGGGGGCATGAGAGAGGGGGTTCTCACGAACTTGCTCTCCTAGTGTGTGTCTCAGTGTATGAGAAGCCCAGCACCGCACTGTCTGAGACGCGATTGATCTGTGCTTGGGGAAGGTTCAATCTGAGGCCATGGGAGACCTGCACCACTACGCCTGGCGCTGCCGTCATGCCAACTGCACGGAATACATCGTCGAGCGAGTGGGGCGACTCTACGGGCAGTTTACTGCTGAGGCAAGCACCTGCCATCCCCCCTCTCATGCAACGCTTGCTAAGTAATGAATGCCACACACACAGACACAGACACAGACACAGACACACACACACAGGTTCCAATGAGTTGTAGGTGGGGGACGGGGGAAGGTGCTGAGCGATGGGGGGTGTTGGGGTTGTGGTGGCCACGCAGGAATGCAGCGCCTCCAAGGGCTGCATGGACAAGCATACCGAGGTGGATATCCGAGTTGACTGCGATGCCATCACGGAGCTCCTACGCTCGAGGCTCCCCTTGCTGTGGTCCGACTCGCCGCCAAGCACGAAAGCTGCCTCGTTGCCTTGGCCGCCCAGCTTTGGCCCGTCGTAATTCCTTACATGATTGTATATTAGCGTGAATAATAATCTTTGTAACATTATAATTTGGAACATTTGTCGAAATAGCGCTGCTGTCTACACCTCGTCGTTCTCCTGACTACATTGATATTGTCTGGATGCCTCCCACGGCTGTGGCCACCTCCCTTGGCTTGGGGCCATCAAACACCACCTCCACCACCTCTCGCACCACCGCCACGTCGCCCTCGCCGCCGTGGCCGTCCGTTGGAAAGTCGGTGTCTGTGCCGACCGCCATGCAGCGCAGCCCGTCGCGCACCTCGTCCAAGCTAGGCGCCACCGGTTCCTCCCCCGCGCCTGGTCCCTGCCGCACCACAACCGTCGCGTGCACCAGCCGCTCTACCGCTCCAGTGGCGGCGTCGACCCGCGCCGGCAGCTCCGCCTCGTTTACCCGTGGACCCGTGCCGCCGTCCCGTACAATGGTCACCCCAGACTTTGACACAAGCACACCCGGCGGCGAGTCGCTAGCCTTGCCTCCGACCCTTCCTCCAGCAGGCAACGGTGGCTTGCCGGATGATATAACGGGTCCAGGTTCCGGGTAACCGCCTCCAGCAACTATCAGCATGTTCACGATATCGACGTCCTCGTCATCGTCCCACAGCATCTGGATGGGTCGCAGTCCCGCCGAGTTCTTGGCAGCGGGGTTGGCGCCCGCGACAAGTAGCTCCGTTACCGCCGCCGGGCAGCTATCCCGTGCAGCGAAGTGAAGAGGCGTAGATCCATCTACCGCGCAAGCGTCCACGTGCGCGCCCGCCTCTAGAAGAAGCTTACAAATGGCGCCGTGGTCGTTGGCCGCGGCCCAGTGTAGCGGCGTCTGCTTGAACTGACATGTCGCGTTGACGGCGGCTTTCCCGACGCTGATCATCTCTGCCACCCGCTTCGTGTGGCCCGACACCACCGCCTGAAGAGATATCTCATCAGCGCGAACTATTTCTGTCGGCATCTTGACTTCAGTATGCACCTGCACGGTTTGCAGGCTGGCAGAGGTGCACTGCCCAGCGTTGAGGTTATCGGGTGGGTGGGTTTGCGTGAGCGATAGCTCTCGCAAAAGGCAGAAGGTGGACACACAATCGCTGCTGGTGTGTTATATAGGGTGCGGACATTTTACTGTCCGTGCGCGCTTGGGCGCTTGAACCGTTAGGGAGATGTAGCGTCGGAGGTAACGCATGTAACGGAGGTAACGCCGGTTACTTCGTAATTTAGCCTTGTAATTCAAACCTCTATATTACTAATATGACCATTTAAGCTGTGTTGGGGCTCACTTATGCCATCTGTCGCCGACTGGCGTGTAACGTTGGGTGGGGGCCCGCCAGGGGTCATCCACCCAAAGAGTTGCCAAGCTCCCGGGCACGGGAGCACTGTTGGGTCGATGTAGTCGAGGACTACGTCCGACTCTCGCGCCCAACCGCCGAAGAACTTGATCTTCTGCATTGGGGTACCGATACTGTACGCAGCAGTAGCTGCACCCTTTCGGAGGGAGTGCGAAGTCCACGCGAAACCGTCCGGAGGTTGTTCGTGTACTGCACAAAGTACGCGTTGTAGCCAAGCAGTCAGGGTGTCCGCAGTCCAGTTTGTCGTAGGCTCGCGTACACTAATGGCCCATCGTCTGTCCGGTATCTTCCCGGCGGAGAACCTGGTACGGGCAGCGTCGAAGTACTGTAGTAGTTCCGCTATGTCCGGGTGAGCCGAGGCCGGTAGTTCACAAAGGAGTTTTCGCTCCGTGGAAGTACCCCGTTGACCTTTTCTCGTTCCGTGGTATAGGAGGATTCCGCCGGTCGGAGTACACAACAGGTCTCCAGACCGGCACTCAACTCCCGCTCCACCTCGACAAAAAAATGTGGCCAGGAGCACCGTCGCTAGACACGCTCGGAACAGCAGAATGAGTTCTGCTTGAGTCTGAGTCCACGTGTCTGTCAGCTGTGTGCGGAGGTCCTTGGCCAGGCGTAGCGATGAGACAAGAATCCGGGCTGGGAGGTACATGCGTGTGCGGCTGGGCTGGAGGGAAACTTGGGACGCTGCGAGACCCCGCCGGACCTTGGCGACCAAATCGCCTTGTGCGACTGGTTCTGCGCCGTGGTCTTTGAAAAACCCGTTTACGGCTGAAAGGTAAGGCTGTAGACTAGTAGCCTTAATGGTGCCACGTTCTCCGATCCATGCAATGTAGCGGGCCATGGTAGCAGTTGTTGCTGCCAGCGGCGGTAGGCCTTGCTCCTCGCAGAACTGGAAGTAAGGCTTGATTGCGCTGTTGTACGTGTCGGACGTGCTTTTCGCCCAAGCGGCGGTCAGCAAGTCGAGCGTTTTTGCTCCAAGGCTGTCAGTGCCCAGTAGACGTTGCATGTAGGGGCGCATCGAGGCGGCCCATGGGTTGTTGCAGCCTGCCACCTCCACCTTGTAGCGGACCTTTGCTGGTCTGGTGGGGTAGGCTTGGACTGCTGGCCTGATGTGCCGTGTGTTGAACAGGGTCAGGGTAGCACTGACAGCGCCCCGGCGGAGGTACAACCAGGCCGGGAGGGAATCCGGAATACAGTGACGGGCCAATGAGGCTTGCCGACTGTACCGCGTCCGTGCCGCCGCCCGGGACGGAACAAGTGAGGTCGGGCCGGAAGGACCGTCTCGTGGCACGCCAATTCGGTAAGGGCCTGATGCCACGCTTTCCCTTGCCACCGGGGGGCGACCACCGTGGCTGCTGCGCCGCTCTGCTGTAGTTTCTGGGCGAGGTCGGGTAGCAGGGGCCATGGCGGGTTGCACCAGTTGTTTTCTGCTTTCCAATTCGCATCGGCGAGGTGAAGGGCGTCCACGGCTTCGCACGATGGGTCTAGCCAGTTCGCGTTGTAGCGGGGCAGTAGCGTGTTGAGAGCCGACGCAAACCGGTCGATTGTGTGCGGGCCGAAGTGTGTGTCCATTTCGTGGAACACAGCGGGGTCGAGTTGCCAGTCGTCGCTGTCGAGGTGTCGGCTGAGCTTGTCGGCCCACGTGTTTGCCGCAGAACGGATGTATCTGGGCCTGATGTGGATGTTGTTGGTGTCCAACAGGTACCATAAACGGCGTAATTCGTTCATCATCTCCGGGGAGCGGGACGTCAGGCCGGTCAGGACGTGGCAGACCGCCTGGTTGTCTTCGTGGAGGAGGACGTTGCGGCCAGCCAGGTGTGGCAAGAAGCTGAGGACGGCCAGACGGACGGCCTTCAGTTCTTTCCAGGTAATGTGCTGCTGTTCGTCCTGTATTCCCCAGAAGCCGCGGGCTTCGAGTCTGCCGTTCAGGACTGCCCCCCATCCATACCCCGAACTGTCGCAGTGGATGTAGGCTGACTCGACCGGGCGGTGTATGTTCTTGCCGTTGGCGTGGCTGGGTACTTGTGTCCACCACTGTAGATCTCGACTGAGCTGCGGAGAGAGGCGGACGCGGCCTCCCCACTTGTCGCCTAGTACGGAGTGCAGTTCGCGGAGGAAGAATCTTGCCGCTGGAATTGCCAGAAAAAGGTACTGCGCCTGACCCGCGAATGACTGTAGTTCCTTGACAGGGAGCCATCTGCAGTTTCGGGTTGCACGTTGCAGTAGGTGACGAGCTTGTCTTGCGAGCTTCTGTAGCTTTTCCACCGGGGCGAAGAAGTAACCTGAAGCTGTGTCGATGTCGATGCCCAGGTGGTGGCCGTATTGCGTCGGCTCCCAAAAACCCTTGGAGGGGTGGCGGAGAAGGCCGAGATTGGTGAGGAGGCGGTCGACGCGCTGCCTGAGCGAGAGAGCGAGAGCACGAGTGGCGGCGAAGAGGAGAAAGTCGTCCACATAAGGTAAGATTTTGGCTCCGCGCCACCGCGTGTGTCGGAGGAAGCGCTTGCTTGGTCTGTCGCTGTCGGGTTGTGTAGGCTTCCCGTGCTGTGTTGTAAACCCACCGGGGTCTGGTTGACGGAGGTGTCGTACGAATGTGTCCGTGAAAGCGCAGAAGTGGTAAGGGCTGAGCGACCAGCCCATCGGGAGTCCAGCTAGTCGGTACAGCTGGCCGCGAACGTTTACGGTTAGATAGTCGCGCTGCTCTGGCACGATGCCCAGCGCGTAGAACCCGTCTTTTAGGTCGAACGAGAACATGTAGTCGCCCTTCCGAGTCAGATGACGAACGCCTAGCAAAGACTCCATCCGTAGTCGCTTTCTGACGCAGAAGCTGTTCAGGTGTCGTAGGTCGACGATAAAACGCCACTGATTGTTGCCGGGCTTGGCGACTAAGAAGAGTCTTGACACGTACTTGCTGCAGGTGGTGCGTTCCCAGGCTCCCGTCTCCACGAAGCGCGCGAGCTCGGCCTCGACAAAGGTGAGCTGCTCGGGGGTAGCGTCCAGCAGTGAGGTGCCTTGGTTGAACGGGGGTGGGGGTCGGTTGTTTAGGAAGGGAATAGTAACGCCCTCCCGGATCCACCGTAAGACTTGTCCGCTCGCGCCGATATCTTTCCAGGCTTGCCAGTTTCGCCGCACGCGATGACGCATGTAGTTTGAATCTGGGTTGCAGGAATCGGCGCGGCGGGTCACCCCGTCATTCGTCCTTGTCGGCCTCGGTCTTCTTGTGTGCCTTGTCGGTAGGGGGGAGGGGGCGGCCGCTCGTGCGGTCCTTTGGCTTGGCCTTGGTTTTGTCCGGCTTGTCCGGCTTATCGTTCGGCCTGTCCGGTTTGTCTGGTCTAGGCTTGTCGGCCTTGAACTGGGCAGCTGCTTGCGCTTTTGCAGCTGCTGTGATGCTGACTTCGAGTCGTTTGTCCTCCAGGGCTGCCAGGAGTCCGTCGACGACGTTGCCTCCACGGTCGGAGGCGACAGTGTCGAAGCACCGTGAGTAGACGAGACGCTCCGCGACGCGTTCTTCTCCGTTGAGAATCTTCTTGGCCTTGAAGCGTCTGATGTAGGTGAGTCGCGCTTCCCCCGCTGAGGCCACTGCTTGATTAGTACGTAGCGCTGCGTCGACGAGGGAGTAGGCGTAGGTTGTTTCGTCGGGGGTAGAGGTGACCGAGCGAAGCGTTTCCATAGCAGTTTCGAGTGCCGCGTTAACGGCGGCCGTAAACACACCATAGCAGAGCAGGTGTCGATACTCGTCGCGGGAAGAAATTCTCGCGTTGTCCGTAAAAAATTGTCGGCCTCGTCGTGTCGAGGGTTCCACAGGCACGGGGCTGTTGTGCCAGATGGGGGTAGGCAGTCCGCGAACGTACGGGACGCGAATTCTGACCACTCTCTAGGGTCGATGTACTCTAGAGGGGTGGTTTTACTGTCAGCTGGTAGAGCGTCGAGCTCAAGTCGTCCACCCGCAGCGCTGTCGGAGTCGGCTGTGGGGATGGCTGAAGTAGTTGGTTTTGTTGACGCGGTTGCGACGGAGAGAGTTGCGACCTGGGCTGCTAACTGCTGCACAATCTGTGTTAGCAATTGCAGCTGGTCTGGCTGCTGTTCCGGCGCGTCACCGGGCGCAACGTAGAGGTCAGTAGGCAATACCAGGCGGTCTGCCATTTGGACTGACGGAGTGTGTTTTCGTGCGTCGTGCAGGAGACTCAGTGATCAACACCTTGCGTGGCTAGCAAGAGCCACGATGCCGTTTGCGTGAGCGATAGCTCTCGCAAAAGGCAAAAGGTGGACACACAATCGCTGCTGGTGTGTTATATAGGGTGCGGACATTTTACTGTCCGTGCGCGCTTGGGCGCTTGAACCGTTAGGGAGATGTAGCGTCGGAGGTAACGCATGTAACGGAGGTAACGCCGGTTACTTCGTAATTTAGCCCTGTAATTCAAACCTCTATATTACTAATATGACCAATATAGGCATATCAGCATATTTACCCGAGGGCACGTTTTGCCAAAGATGTCAGCTTGCTTACAATTTGGCCAAAAGACCACCACAGGCTTGGCCTGGGGGAAGATTAGCGCTAATTATGGGTTGGGTGGGTGGGTTGCGCGAGCCAGATGGGCGAGCGCAAAGCAGAGAGTGCCAGTGCTCGGGGGTTGCACCGGCTTAAGGGGCTGCCGCTAGCTAGTGCTGCTGGGGGCAGGGCATGGGGCGTTGCGCTAGGCGTTTCCTCAGTCCTCGAGGGTCACCTCGAGGACTGGGTGAGACGCGCCGCTTTTACAATAACGCTTTACCGTTCAGGTTTGCGTTCTGTCACATGTGTAAGTTTTGCAAACCTCTAGATTTAAAACCAATCTGACTATTTACCCGAGGGCACGTTTTGCCAAAGATGTCAGCTTTCTTACAATTTGGCAAAAAAGACCACCACATGCCTGGCCTGGGGGAAGATTAGCGCTAATTATGGGTTGGGTGGGTGGGTTGCGCGAGCCAGATGGGCGAGCGCAAAGCAGAGAGTGCCAGTGCTCGGGGGTTGCACCGGCTTAAGGGGCTGCCGCTTGCTAGTGCTGCTAGGGGCAGGGCATGGGGCGTTGCGCTAGGCGTTTCCTCAGTCCTCGAGGGTCACCTCGAGGACTGGGTGAGACGCGCCGCTTTTACAATAACGCTTTACCGTTCAAGTTTGCGTTCTGTCACATATGTAAGTAAGTTTTGCAAACCTCCAGATTTAAAACCAATCTGACTATTTACCCGAGGGCACGTTTTGCCAGTATGTAATAAACCGGAGGTTTAGCGCAGCCTAGTCTTGATGAAGCGGGTTAGCGGGGACGAGCCAGCCGAAGTACTGCCAAGCCGCTGGGGATGGGGTCATGGTAGGGTCGATGTATTTCCCTTCTGTGACAGAACTGTTCTTGGCCCAACCACCCATGTATTTGACGACGTGGAGTGGGGTCCCGATGCAACTAGCGGCGGAGGCCGCCCCTTTACGGAGGCTGTGCGATGTCCATTTAAATCCGCTCGGAGGTGTGGCGCCGACGGCGTCGCATGCGTCGCGGAGCCAGGCGGAGAGAGTCGCAGCTGCTTGCCAGTCGCTGGAGTTTTCGTAAGGTACGAAGCTCCATAGTGCGGCGGGAGGGGAGCTGTTGTAGAATTTCTTGCAGTAGGCGGTCCGCTGAGTGCAATAATATTCCAGTAGGTCGGCCAGCACCGGATTGGCATTAGTTGGGATGGCAAGGATAGGCTTGTCGACCGCGCTGCGTCTCTGATCGCCCTTAGCTTTGCGTATGAAAAGCCAGATTTTCTGCGAAGGTCGGTCGACGACAAGGTCGCCTGATAAACACCTTACTCCCGACTCGGCCCGGCAGAAGAACGCATAGGTAGTGCAAACTGCCAGCAGCGCTCGAAAACGAGCGATGAGGTGGCGGGAAGTAGGAGTCCACTGGAGGTGCGTACTGAGCGTAGCGGCCGCGGTGAGTAGCGAGAGGGCGAGCGGAGCTGGTAACGGTAGGCGCGAGTCCGCCGCATGTAGTCGTTGCTGTTGCATCTCGAGTCCGCGACGCGCGTCGGCCAAGAGTTCGCCGACGGCGATAGGCTGCTGTTGGTGGTCGCGGAAAAACTTGTTGATCGCCGAGTAGTACTGCTGTAGCGATGCGGCAGCGACAGTACCTTGCAATCCCAACCAGGCCGTGTAGCGAACGACCGATTGAGTAGTAGCCTGTAGCGGGTGAATATTTTCCTCGTGGCAGAACGCGGCAAATTGACGCAAGCCGCTGTCGTAGTTGGCGTACGTGGTCGGGGCTAAGGAGCTGCTTAACATGTGTAGCGCAGTGGTACCGATGAGGTCGGTGCCCAACAGGTTTCGCAGTCCGGTCTGTGAGACTGGCGTTTGCAGTCCGTAGCGTGCGTCCTATTGCGCCCCTGCGGGTGTGGAGCTAGGCCGGCGTGGCAGTCGAAAAGCCACGACGCTCCATCCTGGTCGTCCGACCCCCTCGCGTGAGCCTAGCCGACCGGGAAAGAACAGGTCTCGCGACGGGGGGTAGTGAATAGTCTCGACGGCTGAGCTGTGGAGGTCTTGAAACCACGGCGCGTGAGGCCAGTACGGGGCGATGACGGTAGCCGCCGCTCCTGATTGGCGTAGTTTTGCACAGAGGTCGGGAAGGGCTGACCACGGGGGGTTGCAGTAGTTTATCTCTCCTTGCCATGCGGTGTCCGGGAGGTGTAGACAGTCGACGTCCTCGCATTTGGGGTCGCGCCATCGGGCGTTGAAACGTGGGAGTTGAGCGTTTTCCATTGACGCGAAGCGGTCGATGGAGTGTGGTCCCCACGTTGACTGAAGGTAGTCGAATATTCGAGGGTTGAGCTGCCAGTCGTCGCGGTCGAGCTCCCGGCTTAGGCTGTCGGCCCAGATGTTCGCCGCTGATCGGATGTAGCGGGGCCGGATGCGGATGTCGTTGACGTCGAGTAAGTGCCAGAGCCTGCGCAATTCGGTCATCATGACCGGTGAGCGCGTAGTCAACTTGGAGAGCGTAGCCACGACGGCTGTGTTGTCCTCGTGTAGTAGGACGTGTCGGCCTCGGAGTTGCGGCAAAAAGGACTCGATCGCGAGACGAACGGCGCGGAGTTCCTTCCAGGTGATGTGTTGCTGGCGGTCGTCGTCGTACCAAAACCCGCGGGCTTGGTAGGCAGGGTTGTCGTTCAGGACGGCGCCCCACCCGTAACCACTTGAGTCGGCGTGTAGGTACGCGGTCTCGATCGGTTTGTAGATGGAGCGGCCGTTGTGTTGGTTGGGCACAGTGCGCCACCACTCGAGGTCGCGGCGTAATTAATGTGTCATCCGTACACGTCCGCCCCATCCAGTTCGCGTAGCCAGCACGCAGTGTAGTTCGCGCAGAAAGAAGCGGGCTGGTGCGATGGCGAGGTAGAGGAACTATGCTTTGCCAGCAAACGCTGCGAGTTGTCTGGCGGGTAGCCACCGAGCGGAAGTAGCTGCGCGGCCGAGTAACGCTGAAGCTTGCTTCGCGAGGGCTTGTAGCTTGTCGATCGGGGCTCGGAATTCGCCTTTGAGGAGGTCGACTGTCATGCCGAGGTGGGTGCCCACTTGGGTGGGCTGCCACAAGCCTTTCTCGGGATTGCGCTGGAGGCCTAGCCGGTTGAGGAGGGTCTCGATGCGGTCGCGTAGCAGTAGAGCTGCGTCGTACGAACTGGCCATGAACATGAAGTCGTCCATGTAAGGTAGCAGTCGTACTCCGCGCCATCGGACGTTGCGGAGGAAACGTCGTGACGGTTTGTATGGTGTCTCGGAGCCGCCGGTCATCGGGGTAGGCGCCCGACGCAAGTAGTTTGTGAACACCTGGGTTAGTTTGCAAAAATAGTAAGCCGACCCCGACCAGCCCATTGGTAGGCATGCGAGGCGCCACAGCTCGCCGCGGTAGTTGACCGTGAATAAGTCGCGGTCCTCTTCCCGAATGCCGAGCGTGTAGTAGCCGTCCGCCAGGTCGAGGGAGACGAAGTAGTCGCCTGGGCGGGACAAGTGGCGTAAGTGCTTGAGGGTCTCGCACGACATCTTGAACTCCGCGCATTAGCTGTTGAGTTCGCGGAGGTCGATGATAAGCCGCCACTTGTTTATACCGGGTTTCGGGACGAGGAACATTCGGGAGACGTAGTGAGGGTTGGAGGCGCGCTCCCAGGCTCCGCAGGCCTCGAAGCGTGGAAGCTCCGTAGCTAGGAAGTCGAGTTGAGGTTGAGTGGCGTCCTTCATGGAGACACCGTGGTTGAAAGGTCGGGGACGTAGGCCGTTTTTGAACTTGACCCGCACGCCATGGCGGATCCAGTTCACGACTTGACCGCTCGCGCCGATATGCTCCCACTCCCGCCATCTTAGCCGCACGCGGTGACGCATGTAGTTGGAGGACGGGGAGCAGGAATCGGAGCGGCGGGTCACACCATCATTTTTTGGTGGTCTTCGCTCCGTCGATGGGTTTAGTCCCGGACGCTGCAGCTGCTGCTGCTGCTGCTGCGGCCTTGCGCTTGTCGGCGGCTGCCTTCTTGGCCTTGGCGTCTTGTCCGGGCGGCTTGTCCGGCGTGACTCGAGCGAACGCTGCTCAAGCTGCTGCTTTGCTGGCGGCATGTAGGCTGACTTCGAGGGTCCGATCGACGAACGCTTGGCGTAGCTCGTCCAGTGCGCTCGAGACCGCGGTAGGGCGTGGGCGGCAGAAACGCTCGTGGGCAAGTTCTGCGAACACTCGGTCCGAATCCGAGCTCGTTTGTCCGCCCTTGGTGAGGCGGAGGAAGCCCAATCGAGTACGGGCGGCCTCCTCCGTCGCTGTGTGGGTGCGATGACCCGCTCGGATGAGGGCAACGGCCGCCGCCTGCTCCGCTGGTAGAGGAGGTCCGGTTGACAGCGTGTCCAAAGCCTCGCTGACTGCCGCGTTGGCGCAGCTGTCGAAGAAGGCATAGCACCCGAGGTGGAGGTACTCGTCGTACCCCGCTTGAGATTTCCGGTCGTTGAGGAAGCGGGCCGTGTCGTCCGTTAGCGTCCACAGACGAGGTTCGTCGATGTCGCGAGGGGGTCGCTCCAAACCGGCCGGAATGATTTTACCGTACGAGGCAAAATCGACGAACTCGGGCTCGTGGAGCTCGGGGTCGTCGTTCAGCAGGTCGATAGGCTGCTCAGGGGCCGCCTTACCACCCTCAGTCGCAATGGTCGCGTCAGGGGGAATGGACTGCTGTTGATTCGGAAGCTCGGTCGGGCCAGTTAAACGTTCGAGCTGGGCTAGTAAGGCGGTGTTAGACGCCTGAATCTGCTCAGCTAATCGGAGTTCGAGGGCCGAAACCGCGCTTTGAATCTGTTCGGAGGTGCGCTATTCGATTACATAGGGGAGGGGGTCGACTCCGGGGGCGGAGGACGACGGCTCAGGCTGCATGATGTTAGACGGCGACTTAGAACGGGGGGAAGTGTCTCGTGACGCTCGAGTGCGCATGAGGCGATGTAAAACTGACACCCTGCTCGACTACGAGAGTCGAGACTGCAATTGCGCGAGCCAGATGGGCGAGCGCAAAGCAGAGAGTGCCAGTGCTCGGGGGTTGCACCGGCTTAAGGGGCTGCCGCTAGCTAGTGCTGCTGGGGGCAGGGCATGGGGCGTTGCGCTAGGCGTTTCCTCAGTCCTCGAGGGTCACCTCGAGGACTGGGTGAGACGCGCCGCTTTTACAGTAACGCTTTACCGTTCAGGTTTGCGTTCTGTCACATATGTAAGTAAGTTTTGCAAACCTCCAGATTTAAAACCAATCATCTGACTATATATACCTGTTCGTACCGTTACAAGTACAGTACTGCATGCAAGCTTGTCCTTTCTTTGTAAGAAAGTACTAGATGATGGAATCCTGGCATCATGCATCGCGCGCAAGCAAAGAGCAGCACGCCCAAAGCAGGCTCGTGTGCCGAGATGCTCGTGCGCAACATCATGTCAACCCGCGCAACGCAGATCCGTTTCGACCCCGTCGCCTCGCGAGTCAAGTTCCAGGGATAAGTTTGCAAAGATTATCTTTGGAAACCGTGAGAAATTAACAGAACACCTTTACGCACCCAGAGTGTGCAGGGAGCGGGTGCTGAGGGCTCGGCGGTAGTTCACGATGGCGGCGGCGGTTGCGCCCGACCCCGCGGAGCGAGTGGCGCAGTTGGAGGACGAGCTCGCCACCGTGCGGGCGCAGGCAAGCCTCCCAGAGCCGATCACTGGCATCAACACTATTATCAAACTACATGCGGATGAATTACGTTTATTGAGGCGACTGGATAACCAGTATAGGTGCTGTCACACCGGCCGTCCTCGGCGCGTCTGAGTAGCGCGTAACGGCCACCGACGCCCGGCTTGCGCCCCGCTCCACTCCACCAAACCCAGCAATACCCCTGTCTTCTCTCCTCACTCCACCTACCCCTTAGCATTCACACCCACCGCAGAACAACGTCCTCGCTCTAGCAAGTGAGAAAGTGTCTGTACATCTATGCTGGCGTGTATCGGACTCCCTGCCCCGCCTTTCTTTACGTTTGCCCTACTCACCTATTATATGCAGTGTGGCGTAGCTGATGGGGAATAAATCATCAGGTGGCGGCTATTGGCTTGTGTGGGGGTAGGAGAATGCATCTATTTCTGTCATGTGTTATCCGGCTCAGATTGCAGTGTGCGTAATACTTCCTTTCCCTGCTGCCCGCGTGCGCTGCGCAGTCGGAGGCAACCTCTATCAATTGGGAGCAGGCGACGCAGGCGATGGAGCAGCGCTACAGTGCACTATCCGAAGAGTTTGACAAAAGCGTGGAGGCCAAAGAGCGGCTGCGCAAGGAGCTGGACGCAGCGTCGCAGGTGCCACGCCACGCCTACTCTGCCCGTGTTGGCGCTTGTCACAGCCACAAGCAGAGGAGCGCGAGTTCATCATTTAAGCAGAGATAAAGTGGAGCATTGAAAGGTGGCTGGCTTATGATATCTTTCACGTACTACGCAGGAACTGCGTGCCTGCAAGTCGGAGAACTACAATCTGCAGACTCAGATCGTGGCGAAGGATGCGTCTACGGAGCAACAAAGCGTGAAGGTACGTGGACTCGCTTGTGCGTGTGGAAAGGAGGAATTGGTGAATGGACGCGCGTGTGTGCTTGTGTGTGGATGTGCGTGCGTGTGTGTGTGTGTGTGTGTGTGTGTGTGTGTGTGTGTGTGTGTGTGTGTGTGTGTGTGTGTGGGTGCGTTTGTGTGGGTGCGTTTGTGTGTGTGTGTGTGTTTGTTTGTGTCTTCGCGCATGTTTCTTTGTGTTTGGAAACGGAAGGGGTGTGGCAATGTAAGGAGGTCTGAGAGCTGTCGGGATGACTGATAAAAACAGTGTGGAACTATTGATTTCAAAATGGCTGGCCGATTTTTTCTTACTGGTGTTGTGTTGGTGCAGGTGACGGAGCTGCAGAGTGATGTGCAGAGACTCTTGCGGGTGAGTGAGCAAAAGGATGCGCAGCTGGCAGAGCAGCAGGAGCTGGTGGCGTCGTACCTGGCCAAAGTTCAGGCGGTAACGGCTGAGCGGGTTGAGCTGGGTGCGCGCTTGGCAGCGTCGGAGAGAGTATCCTCGCAGGCGGCCGCTGTTAAGGTCCGCTACTGGGTATAATAGAATGGTATCGGGGGGCACGTCTGTGTTTATGGCATTGGCAGCCGTCATAAATTAACCATGGAGAAGGGCATGCTCGTTACTGACAACAATTTTGCGGACTCAGGAGCGACTGGAGCAGGAGAAAGCCAACCTGGAGAAGCATAACGCTTGGCTGGTGGAAGAGTTGGACCGTAAGAGCGACGACCTGTTGGCTCATAACCGTAACAACTCAAACCAGGTGCTCCCCCGCCTTCACGGCCTGTCTCCCCCCTCCTCCTCTTTCCTGTCTGAACATTCTCTCGCTTACGTCTGAAGAGCATTACCACATGCAACCTCTCTTGCTTTCATACACAGCTCGCGGAGGCACGTGCTGAGATACAGACATCCAAAGCAAGAGTCACCGAGCTTGAGGTGCCCCCCCCCCCCCCCCCCCCCCCCCCCTACACACACACACACACACACACACACACACACACACACACACACACACACACACACACACACACACACACAGAGAGAGCCATACTTCAAATTCTCAGGAGCTCAGACACTCAGACACATTGCTAAACTGTCCTTTAGTGTCCAAAAGATACTGGGGCATTTTTTGCCGTCAAGCGACATTCTCGCACTACTTATAGCCATGGGTTTGCCTTTATCATTTCTCCAACGTAAATAATGAAGCGTTGGGTCTCAGGAGCATCGACAAAATATCTGTTGTTATACACGCAGCAAAGGCGTTAAGTCGTATATCATTGTTTTTGGTTGAGGAAACTCCAATTCGAATACAATGGGGTTGGGGGATGTTCGACTTTTGGAAGGATTGATGGTCAAGATCGGACAGGTCAGTACACCGTGTTAACGGAAAAAGTGGGCGCTTGAGAGACAAGGAAAAGGGAAGAGGTGGTGGCGTCTGTGCGTTTGGTCGGGTGTAAGGCTACTCACTGCGTGAGACTGATGGGCCGTCACTGTGGTAGATATCGGAGGGGAATCTGAAGCACAAGGTGGAGTCTTTGAGCGCGGAGTTCGAGGCAGTGCAGCGGCGGCAGGAAGCGGCCGCGGACGATGCGAACATGCAGCTGACGGACCTGAGGAAGGAGCTGGAGACAAGCACCCGACTGGGGGAGCTGCGCAAAGAGGCAGCAGAGCAGGCTAAGGGGCGAGTGACAGAGCTGGAGGGTGTGCTGCGTGAGCTGAAGGTTGCCTCTCCCCTCAAAACGCACGGAAGGACACGCACACGCATACACACACATGAGCGCGCACACACACACACACACACACACACTCTCTCTCTCTCTCTCTCTCTCTCTCTCTCTCTCTCTCTCTCTCTCTCTCTCTCTCTCTCTCTCTCTCCCTCTCTCTCACACACACACACACACACACACATACAGAAAAAACACAGACATGGGCACTCACCGACCCAGACACACACACACACAAACACACTCATACATACATACGAACACTCGCTCACACACCCACCTACCCACACACACACACACACAAACACACTCACACTCACACGCACACGCGCACACACGCACACACACACACACTAACACTCACACACTAACACTCACACACACACACACACACACGCGCGCGCACACACATATACACACACAGGCAAAAACATACACACAGACACAGAGAGACCCAGACAGACATACTTTCGCTCTCTCTCACTCTCTCTGTGTCCCACCCACTCTCTGCCGCTCTCTTACACTCACACGCTGAGGCATACACATACATAGACACACACACACACACACACACAAATGCGTCTAAATAGTAGGAGATGCCATTTCACGTTGTCTATTTTTTCAGCAACATACATGGTAGTAGCATAAATGTTGAAACATATGTTAATTCACATTACAAGCCGGTGATTATAACTCGAATTTTTGCCCGAAAGTGTACTCATCTATTGTTCGGTAACGACGGATACATATTGCGGTCACGGTGGAACGTCTTAAACCCAAAATGATCGCCCATAGACATTTTGAGATAACTGTGACAGGCGTATAATAAAAGCTTCTCGCTCAGCTAGTCGTATATTACGGATGCTCACACAAATTTATGTTCTAGTCTGAGTCCGCGTCATTTGGGGCAGGCGCCGCATTATCGAATGGCAGCCTATTGGCACAACTGACTCCTTTATGCTTGTGTGGCTGGACGTACTATGTGTTTTCAGGAAGGGGCGGAGCGCGTGGTGGCCGCCAAGGACGAGGAGCTGAAGAAGGCAGAGGAGGTGCGCGCGTGGAGTGTGTGTGTGTGTGTGTGTGTGTGTGTGTATGTGTGTGTGTGCGCCCGTGCTTGTGTGTATGTGTGTCTATACGAGTGTGTCTGCGAGCGTGGGTGTGTGCATGTGTGTATATGCGTGTATGTGTGTGTGTGCGTGTGTGTATGCGTGTGCCTGCGCGTTTTCGAGCGTAACGAGACGGGGTATCTCCTACTGCCTACATTCCCCTGATACACTGTGTTTAAGAGGGTGTAAATTTGCGCGGGCGTCTGGTATTGATGGGATGCCAGAGGGTTTCTTGTGGCGGAATTGTGATGGTGCTTGTTGGGGTTTTGAACGCGCAATCGTATTTTCGCCAGTCTGTGCAGCTTCTGTTGTTAATTCGGCTTGCGGGAATCGCTATTTAGGTGAGGGCGGCTCTTGAGGCAGAGTGCGAGAGGCAGCGGGAGAGCGTGCAGCGCATGATGACAGCGGCGCAGACAGGGCAACAAATAGCGGTGCCTCAGGCACTTGACTTTGGGCAAGGCATTGCCACCCCTCCGGTGGGGACAGCCACACCTGGTACCGCCCCTCCTCTCCAGGGCGCGTTAAAAATGCAACGCACACACACACACACACACACACACACACACACGCGCGCGCGCGCACAGTATCAGGCACGTACATACATAAACAGACACACGCGCGCGCACACACACACACACACACACACACACACCCACCCACACACACCCCCACCCACATACAGACCGGCAGACAGACAGACCGACAGAGAGACAAAGAGACAGACAACAAAACAGAAGTCCAGTTTCGAATCTGACATTCGAATAATTCATCTGTGGATCCAAGGGAGGCGAAAGGGTGGTGAAAGTTCATTCTGATATTGAAATCAGTGGTTTTCAGTAATTTTTGTGTGCCACACTAGAATATCGTTTGATCAATGTTTGATATTTTTTCGTCATTCCCCTGAGTATCCACCTAACTACGCACGAGTAGAGAATTCTCGCTCATTATATTTGGATCTCACAACCAGCGACCAATCAATTGGAGAACTTGGATTGCGTGAGCACTGGGGGTAACACGTGCTTTCGGCTTTGGCTGTTTATACATTCCTGCCACTGCTGACCGTTTGTCGCCCGCAGGCTTTGGCGCCCCTCGTAGCGGTGGGGTCAGTCTCACCCCACCCACTCCCTCAACCCTGCCTAGCGGCCTCACCACCACAGAACTGTATTCGAAATACATGGTGAAAGATGCCGAGTGCCGCCAAGAAAGAGTGGAGCGACGTCGTATAGAGAAGGTGCTATAATTTACTGTCCATTTGAAACAGAGACACGCACACGCACACGCACACACACACACACACACACACACACACACACACACACACACACACACACACATACACACACACACATAAATATATCCGCACAGACGCATGTACGTACGTGCGCACACACTCACGCGCACACACAGTCACGCTCACTCTTGCACACACTCTTGCAGACTTTCACACACCCTTTCTTACACACGCACACATTCACGGACACACGCTTACACACACACGCACACAAACGTACACACACACACACATACACACACACACACACACACACACACACCTACACGCCTTCAATCTCTAACACCCACGGAATGAGACAATAAGGCCGTTTTGCACCCATTCACGGACTCAAAAACACATACAAATACACATCCGCACACACAGACGCAGACACAAACTCAACCCGTACGTAGACGTGCAAACACACACACACACACACACACGCGCGCGCGCACGCACATCCTATCGCACAGATATGCACACACACACACACACACACACACACAAAGAGACATAAAAACACGTAAACACAAGCACACACTCGTTATCATCCACATGCGCACACTCATTGTCGCTTTCATACGCGCACGCACACACTCCCTCTCACACGCGCGCGCGCGCACACACACACACACGCGCGCGCGCGCGCGCTTGCAGACACAGACTCTCACACAGGCGCGCACCGACAACATGGCTGTGGCGTGGGTTACTAGCAGCAGTGAAGTCAATGTTTCTTCACGGAGTGGAAGGGTTGACTCCAAGGCGGTTGTGGTTTTGCAGATGATGGATGAGATGGTTCGGCAGGTGGAGGTACGCGCGGCTCACATGCAGGAGCAGAAGGCTGAGTATATCCGCGTCATGGGCAGCTACGCCACGCTGCAGGAGCATCTTGCAGCCGCCGACTCAGATCGGCAGAGGTTGGAGGGCGAGAAGGGGCAGCTCCTGACAGAGATTGAGCGTGTCGAGAAGGAGCACAAGAAGAGTGAGCAGATTTTGAAGGTAGTCCGCTTCAGTGGCTGTATGCCTTGTTATCTCATTTCACGAAGTGTTCAACGCCTTACCTTCTAACTGTAAGGCGTGGACGATTTGCGGTTTGTGTCGTAAATGATTCTTATGCTAATAACAATGCAATACGCGTATAAATATATAAATTATCTGGCTACTCGTCTTATTTTCTCTCTGCTTGTGTGGTATAGCAAGTAAATCATATTCGCCCAGCCGTTCGGAATACACTTCCTTATTTTTAACGCATACGAAGTATTGGCTGACGAAACAATGTAGTTAAATGTACCGTGTGGTTGAATCGTATCATATGTTCTTTCGTGTTGACAAACGATAGCAGCTTGATTGCGGCTTAAATATACTTCTCTGGTTTACCCGTTGACTGCGTTCGATGTAGCTGGTGACGTTTTGTTGGTGCTCTTATGCGCTACTGCCTCGTGTTTCATGCTCGCCCGTAGGATTGCAGCGCGCAGCTGCAGCGCATGATTTGGGAGAACCAGGAGCTTCGTCACCCTGGCGCGGGAGGCGCAGCCCCCGTCCCAGCGGATACAGGGGGTAGTGGTGATGGCGCGGTGACTGGCGCGGGGGACGTCATCAGCGCGCACCTTGTTGCGTTCTCTGATGTAAAAGAGCTCGAGCAGCGGAACAAGCAGCTGCTGTCCCTCACGCGCGACCTGAGTGAGCAGCTTGAGGAGCAGGAGCTCAAGGTGCGGGCCGCCTCACTACTTGCCACGGGCAAGTCGCCGTTGTGTATGTTTCGGAAGTTGGCGTGGTTCATGAAATGCATTTGTATACGCTTGTCATAAGTGAAGGAATGCATTTAAGCAATGCGATTTTCAGACTATTCGGTAACAATAATCAGTATAAATGGGTAGCACGGCACCTTGTGGGTATTTATGGAGCTAGACGCGTGGATTACGAAAAGCCCATGTTAAGATATGAATGTAAACTAATGTCGTAAAATCTAGTGGCCGCAGCTGAGGCTCCCCTGTCCGTGCGTCCCCGGTAGCATTAGTACATCAGCTTCAGTGCCTGAGTTAGCGGTGGGATAACAATTCGTCTGTTTCGGCTCGCAAATGAATTTGCTGTCTAGTCATGCATCTCGTTTGTATTGTTCCAAAATGTTACAAAATTCACTTTTCAATGTTAATGCATGCGATTAAGAGAAATTTTTGTGTGACGAGTTTATTGTATGTTCCATAAAAGTCTGAAGTTTAAGGCGTCGGAGAAATCACAAAGAACTATCGCAACGACAAGCTCTCTATGCAGGTCATCTCCAGAGCATGCCTTCTGGTTTCTGATGTCATCGCATTGTGTGATGTGCATTGTTTCTCGTGCCATTTTTTTATGGTGGGAAGTGCTCTGAAGCGCATTTTGTTTTGCGGTGCAGGCGAAGGAGAAGCTGGAGGCCGAGATTACGAACCGCACGACGAACATGCAGGTTGGTTTAGTAGCACCTCATATCCAATGAATAAGGATTTTTTTTTTTTAATTACTACTGAATGGGTAAAAAGAAGTGAGTAAAAATGAGTAAGTGATTGAATGAGGAGATTGTACAAGTGATTCATGAATATACGAGTCGCTACGAAAGTGAATTTGTGAATATACGCTCAATGGGAAAATATAATAATTGGGTGATTGAATGAATCGGTGAAGGAATGGGTGAATGGGCGGGAACTAAAAGGAGCAGTAAATAAGTAAATTAACATTGCTTTGTTGGGCAATGATATGAATTGATGAATTAGATGTGTATAATCAATACATCAAAAAAAACTTGCAAATCCATAAACAAATAAATAGACGGATGCTAATATTGCTAACTTAAACTGAGGACTGAATACGTAGTTTGATAATCAGAAAATGGATCAGAAAATACGAAGTGAATGCCATGAAGGGTTTTAAATTCAACAGAGCCTGCGTTGCGATTTCTCCTGTTTGTAACTGCCATGAACGTGTACAAGTATCGCCATTAAGGTTGCATGGTTTGGCTAGATTTTGGCTATATTAAAAGACTTCAGCTGGTAAGCTGAGCGCACCTATGTACGTCTTTTAACGCGAACGCACAATGCTTTGCGTTTCTCGAGGGCAACCAAACATATTTTGTAGTGTATGGCAGCACCCTGGTGCTGATATGCCATCACATGCTTCCATTCCACAGGCCCAACTGGAACAGCTGACGTCAAGCCGGAAGCGGCAGGAGGAGCTGGCGCGACAGATCATCCGCCAGCGCGACTTTTACCGGAGCATGTTGGAACAGGCGGGCACCTCTCTGCCTGCGCTGCCCGCCCTCTCCCCCAACGCCCACCCTGCCCCTGCTTCCGGCGCCACGGAGGTTCAGCGGCCGTCGGGCGAGGGGGAGCTGCAGGCGGTGCCACCTCCAGGCGTGCCGGACTACAGGGCACTGCATGCAGATCTCTCTGCAGAGCTGGAAAATGTGCGCCGCCCTTCCCTCCCCTCCCCTCCAGACATCACATGCCGTGTTTCCGATTGAGATCACTGAGTGCATTTATTTGCGGTAACGAAGCGTGGACGGTTGCGTTTGTCATGCGAATGCTATATTATCGAATTACAAATGATATTTGATGTTTGTTTAGTTAATATTTGATGTTTGTTTAGGTATCAAATGCGTCAGTTTCTTTGGATGCCCGTGATTGCATGTTCAGTGGCGCCGAACGCCTGACTCGGCCCATTCCCCAGAGCTTGAGCGAATTTTTCTCCGAATTTTCATATAGAATTCGGTTATGTTATTTTGCGTTTTAGGGTTTATGTTTTAGGGTTTGTGGTTTTGGTGTCGTGCCTGCGTTGTGCAGAACATAATGCAGCAACGGATCAGCCGCCGTGAAGTCGGGCAACCGTCCGACGTTTCCGCGTTTGTGCTACGGTCGTCCACTCTGTCGCTTATGGTCCGGATCATGCACGGAACGAATGGGTTATTGATTTATTTTCGAATCGTGTTGCTGCCTTTTCACAACTATGCCATTTGGCAGGGAAGGCTGAAATTCAGGTCATTCATAGCGAACCCGCATCCGTATCAAATTTTATTTATTGTCACACATTTTGTCGTGATAGATCACCATATTATTGATACGAGCGGTAATGCGAGTTGTTCACTTGGAAGTATTGTGTCTCGGCCGGACTTCGTTGCCCCTCCTGTCATGCTTTCCCCTGCCTATCTTTTCCTCGCTCACGGTGCGCTGTTCGGTGGCTCAGGTTCGCACGGAGACAGCGGAGAACATCCGCATGTTGCAGGAGGAGAAGGCCGCGCTGCGTCGGGAGGCGTCCAAGCTGAAGGAGGAGGCGGAGCGCGCGCAGGGCACCGCCACCTTTGAGCGCGAGCGGTACCAGCGCCTCATCGGCACCAGCGACTCCCACCGCCGCGAGCTGGAGGTGAGCCTAGTTACTCCTTCCCCTGCACGTGTCTAATCTCCCATCCTCACGAACAGGCAGTACACCAAACGCCACACTTTCTCTCCAGCCATCACACTTCGGCCTGAACGTCATATTTTCGTCTACTTGTAATTTGGTTCACTGGGGATATAAGGGGAGCAGGGGAGGCGCCACTCTCTGTTGTCATCTTGCTCACTGCCTTTTCCTTTTTGTCGTTGGCCAGCGCCTTCGAAGCTTGTTCTACTACTAATGTGTTTTATGTGTTTTCGTGGACGGAACTATTTTGTTTAGTTTGTCAGGATCGCGGCGCGATTGGCCCAACGCTTCGACGCAATCGAATTCTGAGAAATTGTGTCGAAGAGTTTTATTGCACCAGTTCGTCTATTTATTCCAATTTCGAAGTTTGATATCATATTTCTGTTTTGAATATAAAAGGTTTTGTCGCGATTTATCGTTGATATGTACCATTTTTTAACATATTTTTTAAAGCACAACGAAGAACAATGTGTTCTGTCTGATACGAAATCCCGCCCTCTTGTCCGTACTCTGGCGATGTTTTTGCGTTGCAGGCTGTTCTTCGGCGGAACGCGGAAGTGACGGCTCTGTTGGGTGAGCGGGAGAGTCGTCTGCGGCAGGCGGCGGGCGAGGCGGAGGCCGCCGCGGCGGCGGTGCGGCGCGAGCGGGAGAAGGTGAGCGCGCTGAGCGCGGAAAAGGGCATTCTGGAGGCGGCAGAGGCGCGCGCCAGCGCGGAGGCCACCGAGCTCACCAAAGACAAGTGTCGGCTGTCCGCGACGCTGGAGGCGGCGCAGAAGTTGAGCGAGCAGCAGCTGCAGGTGTGCTTACCCACTGTTGATGAAAACATTCGCCGGTTTGATTTTCAGTATGTCGACTTGCTTCTATTCTCTGTTCTCTGACAATGCCGTTCACTGCGAAACACGGGAACACAGGTGGCTGATTTTCCACCGAGTTCGATTAGCTTCGTTCACAACATATCATTGATTGTTGATATATGATAAGTTTTAATGAATTTCGTTCTGCAAGGCACTTAATAGTGTTTGCTGTTACAGTATTGTCAGGTTTCGCGAGGCAACAGGTTGCATTTGTTCAATTTACATGTTCGCTGTTGATTTTCGTTATTGACGCGCGGGGCGGTTGCTTCACTGATTCCGTATTCCACAAGACCACCACTCTGTAGAGTTTGCGCCGAAACCAACTCAGCCTCAGAAAGTTTTTGGCTGGCTGCCGAATTGATCGCCATCGTGGCTAATATCGCAGGAGAGTGATTAAATAACCCGCTGAACCCTCGATTGCGTTATTGTGTCGTGTTGATTTTGCGGCGTCTCTGATTTGTCCCAAATTAACGCGAGAGAAACACTATCGTCCGGGAAATACGTCATCGAATGCATCATTTCGAGAGTTAACCCCCTTTTGCGTTTGGTGGTAACCTTCATCACGTTTCGCTGTCCACCGTGCGGTATTACGGAAACCCTCAGTTTCGATAGTTATGTAATTTTCGGATTTACGGAAGCCCTTTTTAGCTTTTAGCTGAGACGGAAGCCTTTTAATAGCGATCGACAGAGCCTTCCCTTTCGATCCGTCGGCCAAGAGTGTTCGGTATTGATACGATTTTGGTATTTCCCGTGCAGGAGAACCAGCGCGAGCGGGAGCGGCTGACGGCGGAGGTGCGGCGGATGACCGCCGAGTGGGCCGACTTGCAACGGGTGCTCGCTACGGAAAAGGCATCCGCAGCCTCCGCCGCGCGCTCTCTCGACGAGCTCACGAAGGTGGGTGTGGCCTCGCGCGCCCTCCTCCATTCCCCAACTTAAGATACCCCTGCGTTGCCCAACTCGTCCTCTCTCATTGCCGGTTAATTTGCGTTTGTCAGCGTCAATATTCGATGAACGTGGTGCTCAAAGAGGCACGCACTGCTTGCAGTACTACCAGGAGCCCCTACTTGCCACACTCCCCGCACCGCTTTGTCTGAGATAACATCGCTCTTAAATGTGCATCATCGATTTTGTCATCTGTGTGTGGCTGTGATGGGATCGCTACGAGTTGCTATTTTGCTATTTATTGATCCTTGCTGATGATGCATGAAATTACTTTACAAAAAGCACTAAAGACACGTGGAGAGGGAAAAGGGGGTGGAGCCATTTATTGAGGCATCCAATTTGATTTAGCGATATGTTAATGGCAATGTGGCCCCTTGTTTATTGTGTTATCTAGCTCCTTCATACCCGTGCATGCGGGGAAAACCGGGATGCTGTTGACTGTTCCCTGGTACATTGTATATTTCTGATAGTCATGCTCGCATGACGGCGTAGTTTGTCCGCTGGTCTTCGTCTGTTTCCATCTCGTAGCATTGGTGATGTGCGCCGTGAGCTCATGCAACGACTCTCTGTTGTGCTGCATGGCACACCTCGGGAATACTGTTGGGGGGGGGGGGGGGGGGGGGCAAACACAACTCCTAGAATCGGAACAGCCTTATTGTGCCTGTGTTTTGTTTGCATGATGCATTTTCATCTGTTCGGATTTATTGGATTTATTGGAGCGAGTGTCCGCCCTCCATTTCCTCTTTTTTGTTTTCCCCCTTTATTCTGTCCCCTTGTCCGTTGTGATACTTCCTGCAATCCATCAATTGACACATGCCTCAGCCATCGCTGAAAAGTTAGATCAACCAAAGCATGTCTTTAAACAATTGTTATTGAAAAGTTTTCTGATGTTGATTAATGCATTTCAGCGGCGTAATCAACACCACGTGGAAGAAATATACACGTATATGTATAGATTGGATTACAGAAATGTTCCCCCTGGCGCGAGAACAGCGAAATTTCCGATACGGTACAGGTACCCGTAGCGAATGTCGTTACCGCTACGGAGATGCACCCGCAATGTGGTGATTACGCAGCAGCTGCATGCGACTGCATGTACGTACAGGTACATGTAGCGTAGAAACAGCAGCGTATGTACCCGTTTCCGTAGCAACGAAACCAATTCGTACCATGTCTAATCCAGCTGCGACGATTAGTAATTACAGAATACTGTGAACTGAAGTTCGTCCTAGCTGTACTGTGAATTTACTGTACTTGTTTAATTGTTTTTGATGACCTCTTCGCTGAATTGCTGGTGCGCTGTCGGGTTTGCCGCTGCTGATGCTCACGTGCGTTCGTACCATCACCGTTTTTTTCAAACATGTCGACTACATGTATTTAGCGACAGCGAAATTATACTACAATTGTTTTACAAGAAAAAAGCAGCATAAGCCACCAAGGGAAAAGAAGAAAACAGGAAAAAGCCTGAGCCCGAGGCACAAGAAGGCATGCCACAGCGTCAACACTACCCTCTTGCAAAGCATTTCGGAGATAGGAACCCAAAGTACCATGAAGAGCATCAAGAAGACGTTGCATGAACTCTCGCCGCACATCCCCCAAAAAACGCCGAAAAGGAACATAAGTAGATCGACGAACGAAATGTTGCATACGGACATAAATGTCAAAGCGCAAAGAACGAGAGTCAGGAGCACCCATGACCGGGAAGCGACGAACTGTCACCAAAATAGCTAGGCGATCAACCAACTCAACCGCCATAGGCGCCAACCGGCCCCCATCCTCCAAAGCGAAATCACTAACGGCGACCAATCGCTTGTCGCTGTGGCAGTTCGCTGAAGCGCAAAGCGTATATTCGAGTAGTTGTCAACTGTGTTTCGAAGTATTAACACTAAGCTAGCTAGTCTACACACAACGTCTCCTTTAAACCCGCTCGCTTCTTTTTAGCTGATTAGTTTCTATGAAGAACTAACCCGACATTTGCTTGTCGCGCTGGCGAGGTTGCCATTATGATAAATCGTGCTCAAAACTTTTTTTTCAATTTCTTTATTGCGTTTTTTGTTTAATCAATGGAATATCACACTCGCCAAACAATTCGGCTGACTTGTCTAATTATTACTGTTACTGTAATTATTAATGTAAGAACTTGCAACTCTTATAGCAAATAATCCATAACAACATAAAGAGGCCGTGTTTGTGATTACTAGCGTTATTATCGCACGCATGGCATTCTTTCTTTGCGACATTCATATGTTCGATTTGACGTCCAATGCACGCTACGTATTTTGATACATGTGCATTTTTCAACCCCCATGCCTTGTTGTTTTATGCAAGTGTTTTGTCACTGACGATATCTGCCTGTATTGTCATGTGTATTGTTAGGTGTATATATATATATATATGAATTCTGCAATTAATTGGGCAATTTCCGATTAACAGAATATATGTGAATGTTGGATTTTATTTGTTTTCCTCTTCGGTATTGTCCCCTCTGCCAATAGAATATTTTCTCGATTTTTTTTCATACTGGCATTGTAACGGGCACCGTTTGCCGTCCAATGCTTGTTGAATGTCACATATGTTAGTCATTGCAACCAAATGCTGTCAACATGTGCTTTTGCGCTTTATATTCTTGAATAGCACCTGAAGCCCAACCGAAACTGATTTATCGCTTTTCGTTTGTCACCTCCATCAACTTCGGATGTTGTCCGTGAAATAGTCGTATGAAGTAGCGCGTTCACATTTTGTGTCTTATAATTTTCACGTTTTGTTTTCGCTCTGATTTTTCGATGGGGCGGTCTTCTTTGCGGGCGTAGGACTCTGGCGAGACGCGGCGGCGGCTGGAGGCGGAGGTTCGCAGCCTGCGCGATGAGAAGTCCACGGCAGAGCAACGCGCTGCTGTGGCTGAGGGCAAGGTGGAGGTCATCTCCACCAGCCTTCGCAAGGCAGAGGAGCGGGCTGCTTCGCTCGCACGCTCGGGTGGCGGAGGTGCTTCGGCCGGCGGCCCTGTGACAACGTCGACGGGTGATGGCGCAGAGGCCGCGAAGTTGGCCACGGATATGGTTATCCTGCGACAGGTGTGTCGCCTTTCCATGAAAATAATGGTTAAATAAGAAAAATCTTACTATTGCCTTTCGTATAGGTGTGTTACTAATTTTTGTATGACGCGACATCACCACCGAATGTGGCATTATCGTGCGTCGATGGCACCGGTCGTAAATGTATAAATATGGGATGCGAGCGAATGATGTGGATGAACAGTTATTTACGACATAGCGAAACCAGCATACATACAACGATGACGTAAGATGTAAATGAGGTTTGGCGTTTCGCTGGTATTATTCGAGTTAAGAGTACCGGTAGTAAACCATTTGTCTCTGGAACAATGTCTGATACAAAGTAGGCAGTCTCTGATTGTACTAATGATTAGTCCAAATTATGTCAGGAATGAGTCGTACCCTTATTAGAAGGAATAAGGGCTTGGGTTTTTTTCTCTTTTCTTCTTTTTGCTTGGTGGCCTCCACTGCTTTTTCTTGTAATAATTCCCTTTTGTGATGTCTTGTTGTTCGGGGATTCGCCCGTCAGTACTACGTACATGTATGGCAGGGTTTCACGTCTCACATACAGACAGACAACCTAAAGTATCTGGGTAGTGATGGTGATGCCGGTGCCGATTTTATTGACACATATTATTTACATAAGAGTCTTTGGATGTTGATGATACTTAATACTGTATTAATGCCGTTTTTTACTTCGGCACAAGACAACATCGAAAAAAATTCGTGCATGATGGTGTGTGAATAGTTTGTGGGACTGGTGAATATTACCGGCACTTGGGGTCGTTGCGTGACTGGGAGTTTGTGGGGGGGTCTCGTCGTCCAGGAGCTGGCTGCAGCTCAGGAGGCTGCGGCCGCTGCGCTGGGCCATGTGGAGCAGTACAAGGCGATTGCCACCTCCAGCGACGATGCGCTAAAGAGGATGCAGGCGTCACACGAAGCTTTCAAGGTGCGTGCGTCTGAAGCAACTGTGGCTTGTGTGCATGTGATTTTTTCAATTCAAAGTAAATTACTTGCAACCCCCATTTATCAATTTGATATTGTTGGTAAAATTCTACGTGTCGAAATTGTGTTGGGTGTGCTTGAGGGGCTGATCTCAGTCGAATGAAAATGTTGGATTCGACTAGAGCGATATACATACCACCGGTCACAACATCTGCTGGTGAACTGGTATGGAAACCTGTAACGATATGGAGAGGCTTCATGCGCGTCATTTCCTTGTTTCTGTCTTGTATGTGCATATAACCGTGTGATTCCTGTGTAGTTGCTTCATGATCACATGTGGAAGACGATGTTTTTATTTACTATTTCTGTCAATGTCTTGTGCGCGTGTTTTTTACTTGTGGCTCATAGTCAGCGCTCCCACCGTTTGCTTGCCGCAGGCTGGGGCAGAACAAGCGGCAACTGCGGCTCAGGAGGCGGCCGCGGCTCTTCGCGCGAAGCTGGATGCCAGCGAGGAGGCTAATTCAGAAGCGCGCGCCGCTGCCAAAGCTGCCGAGGAGCGACTGGCAGGGCTCGAGGGCGCTGTTGAGCGAGAGACTGCAACGCTCAAGGTGATTTTCAGCGCACTCACATTATTCATGTTTTACTCCAAAATGTTTTACCAATTCTTGAGCTCGTCACGTCCAAATTACAAATTATGAAGCTTGTGGGCTTGTGCTCTTGCCGGTGCGTAGTGTTGACTTTTCAATGGCGTCAGAGTCACTTAAGCAGATACGCTGCAACACAAAGACACGTGTGTGTGTGTGTGTGTGGGGGGGGGGGGGGGTATGTGTGTGCGTGTCTGTGTACGTATGTGTGTGTGGATTACTGTCCGTAGCATTTGTTTATCAAGTCGTACTATGTTAATCTCAAATCGCTGATGTACTTGTTTGAATTTTCCGTATATTGTCGTGCTGAAAAAAACTGTCAACAGTCTCCCCCGTCTTCTTGTTTTATTTTGAGACGCTTGCCGAAGTCGGAAAGGGAAATGTTTTTCCGATTGAGAGTTTCTCCACACTTCTAATTTTGCTTTGCTCAATTTTTTTGTTTTCGGAATGTGACATTTTCAAAGTTCAACTGCTAATGTTTCATAGAAAACATTATCATCGACAAAAGCATATTTGGAAACCAACCTTCAAATGTACACATGTCATGGATGAGGGCAGATTGCGCTGAGCGCTGTTCGTCACTTGGCTGACCCGTTTTTGTTTTGCGGCGCGGTGTGTAGGAACGGTTGGCGCAGGAGGAGGGCAAGGTCGCGGCACAGGCGCAGCGCGTGTCCGCGTTGGAGCACGACGTGGAGCAGCATCACAGGAGCTGGCGGACGGCTCAGCAGCTGTACCCTCTCCTACACACCTCATGCATATCCTCCGCCTTGCAGTTTTCTATGATTTTTAAGTCGTGTAGCATTTGAGGTTCCTCTTGACCATTCCGTCATTTCCATTGAAATGAATGTCTTTTCAAGTTTGCGACGGCAAATTGTCTACTTCAAATGCACTGTAAATTTCACGCTTACATGTCGCAATACATCTGCGCTTCACTCCGGTTTTTAATGAACTCCACTGCCTTGCTTACTTATTATCCACGCAATTACGTGTTTCGGGTTGCGAGTGCTTAAAATTTGGTTCAGGACCGCATTTGGACAGACACGGGACCGCGCCTGCTCTGCGTTTGTCCTTTACTCATTTTCGCTTGTTTGTGCTTAAAATTCAGCTACGAGCAGGAGCTGGTGGCCCACGCAGACAAAGTGAAGGCGCTGAACGAGTCTGAGAAGGAGCGGGAGACGCTGCATGTGCGTATAGCGGCCGCGGAGAAGGTGCGCATAATCTGATATTGTTGTCCCTGTCGTATTCCATGCCGCATATATCATTTGCATTCCAAGTTCAAGAAACAACTATTTCGATCGAATATTTTGTATTTCTTGCATGGCGAGATTTTTTCCGCCGCTGTCTTTCCCGATCTCGTACCCTCTGCGAGGTTTGCTTATGGTAATAAATATTGTTGGGATGCATGTGATGTTTGATGTTTGAGAAGACATGATTTTGCTGACATCACCGTTTTCTGCAGTCTTTGGATGAAGCGCGCGCGGAGCTTGCTTCCGCCGTCTCCGAAACCCAAGGGGCCAATGCAGCTCGGGAGGTAGCGGTGGCGGCCGCTGATGCCCGCGTGGCGGAGGTGAATGAGCAAAATAATGCTCTGCACGCACAACTCGAGCGACTCGCGGCGGCGACAAAGGTGGGGCGGGCGATTGGCAACCCAAGCAATCCTCTCAGAATAGAACCTTCATGGCCCTTTTTGTCGTCAGCCTGCGTCAATGCCCAATTTACTGTTTTGCATTTCCCTGAATGCAGCAACCTTTTGCCTGATTCATTGGCAATGGGTTTAGTAGTCGACTCGAGCACGTGGCAGACTATTGGTTTTTGGTATCAACATTGGTGTCATGTTCTCTGGAGAGTTATATATGAATGTTTCCTGCTTATATATATGGTAGGAGAGCATATTGCATTCTGATGCAGGTTCGTTTGCGTCTCCGGATATATGTGAATATTTTTAAACCATTTTTTGTTGATTAACTGACGAAAAAAACTTATATGGTATAAAAATAGTCTAACCGCCGTTCAGGTGAGAGCAATACTTTTTTTTCCAGGAGAGTTAGATATAAACATGAAAGAGATATTACACATGTGTGTGTGTGTGTGTGTGTGTGTGTGTGTGTGTGTGTGTGTGCGTCGGAGTGTTTCGTAGGGATGTAAACGGGAATGCACTCACGTTCACAAATGTGCTTGTGCCAGTCCTCAACTGGCCAGGGAGGCGGCGGAGAGGGCGGGGGGCTGGCGGAGGTGGTCAAGTTCCTCCGTCGGGAGAAGGAGACGGCCGAGTGCCAACTGTCGCTGATGCAACAGGAGGCTCGGCGCTGGCAGCAGCAAGCGACGCGCTCCGACCGCGCTGCGGCGCAGGTGCAGCCGCCTCTCCCGGCAAAATACATTTACAAGAATGATAGTCCTATTATTTTGGCCTTTTCATCGTGTCCATGTGCTCTGAAGTATTTTTTACGTGTCGAGCACAGTAAGCTTATTTGATTATTGAATTCTGTGGCCATTTCAATTTAGTTGTCGTGTTATCATTAAGGCAATAGAGAATTTTAAAGTATTGTTTTTTCTTGTAATACCTCTAACTGCCTAAACTAGTTTTAGGGAGAAGCCAGTCTTTCGCGTGATCCGGGGTATTCACATTTCATAGACATGTCCCACAGATGTTTTTGCTGTTTAGTCTGCCATTGTATCTATCCACTTGCAATGCAAGATCTCCCTGTAATTGACTTGAATTCAGTTAGAAATAAGAGTGAAAGGCTTTGGAACGCTCTGCGTCGCTTTCACTGAAAATATTGTGATACGTGCGTCCCTCACCTTTTGCAGAACCTAGAAAATACACATGCTGGTTTCGGACTTTATTCCATTTGTTTGGCTGCTGTCTCAATATGGTTTACGCTGGTAGCATTCAATGTCGCATGAATTGTTGTTTATAATTCGGACGCAAGGTCACCTGCTTTCGTTTCAGTGCTTTTACCGAACGTGTGTTTACATTTCGCTGCGCAGGCCCGTCAGCAGCTTGAGGCCGGCCTGGCGAACTCGCGGGCCGATGTTGCGGCAGAGGGCGAGCACCAGGAGCTGATGGAGCGGGTTCAGCACCTGAACCTGCTGCGCGAGAGCAACGTGGCGCTGCGGGCCGAGTGCGAAAACCATGCCAACAGTTATCGCGAGGCAAAGCAGCAGCTGGAAGCCGCGCGCGCGCAGGTTAGCTGCCATCGCTGAACATGTATCGTGTTGTTATTGTACATGAGTAATCAAAAGCATAGCGTATTTTTAGGGTCTACCCTAAACTCACACACACACACATACACACACACACACACACACACACACACACACACACACACATACACACACACACACACATCCACACACACACACACACACACGCATACACACACACACACATACACACACACACACATCCACACACACACACACACACACGCATACACACAAACACACACCCTCACACCACCCGTTGTGCATTTGTAGAGAAGTTAAGCAGAAATGGACAATCGAATACATATCGACGGTAGTGCATGAAAATATCGATAATTCAACGATTGGATTATCGTCATTATCACATTAGTTTGTCCACAGAAGCATCCATGTCGAAAAGCACTGCACTTCACCGACGGTTGAGTAAACGTGAACGACTTGCTGCACGCGATCCTTGCTCGCAGGTGGAGGAGGCCAACCGGAAGATGCGAGACATGGAAGCGGGGGTGGCGGCCAAGGACAGCGAGTTGGCGATGGCGAAGGAGGAGGCACGCCGATGGGAAACCCGCAGCCAGCAGCTGCTCCAGAAATACAAGAGCGTGGACCCCAAGGAGCATCAGCGGGTGGTTGAGCAGCTCAAGGTGGCCCTATCACCCCATTACCCTTTCAGTGCAGTATTTTTTAGCCTGCACTCACATAAAATGCCAGTTTATGCGTTATTCTTCTTGTGTCCCTTGAACACTTGTTATTGGGCATCACGCACCGTCCATGTAATTTTTTGGTCATCTCGCGTGTTTGATTCAATTCGAGGATGTACTTTTCTACAAGGGGTGAAACGAGTAAAGACGGTCTTGTGTCCCACCTGTTCATCATACGCTTCAAGATAATCATAATGATTGAGTGTGACATGTGATTTTTGTGAAGCATTTCCATTTTTCTGATTTTAGTTTAATTTGACGTAAAGATCAGACTCAGTTCCCTTATCTTGAGATGCCGTCTACCACCAGCCTGCCGCGTACCTACCGGTCTCGCATTACCATTTTATTTTTGTTCTTAGAATTGCGTTGATAGGATGATATGTTGCTTTCATAAAGCCAAATGCCGACTCCCTGCGGAAAATGAGAAATGTGAGCTCGTTGCATTTACTGTCTTTGCCTTTGAGAGGGCTCGACGTCGAACTCATCCCTTCCCCTTCCGCTGTGGTTGTATGGCGCAGGCGGCGCAGGACAGTCTGAAGGATGCTGAGGGCGCCGACAGCACTAAGAAGGCGTTGGAGGTACAGTTGCGGGAAGCCCTTGCACTGCCGTGCCTCACATTGGCCCTCACTGTGCAAGCATTCGCGCATTTTTAGCTGTTGCGGATTAATGTTTTGTGGTAATGAATCTTACGTTATTTGTATGTTGGTGTGTTGGGCTCATGATTAACGGTTTTTTCAATTAGTCTGTAATTTTTAAAGTGTCGCGCTGTTACTCAGTCAAGAGAGGGCTTTAGAATTGGAAGTTTTTTTTTTTCACGGGGTTAAGATGTTGCGAGCAAGAATGAATTTGTAATCTATGTAATGTGTGTGGTATTGCAGGAAGAGGTATCAAAGGCGAAGGCCGGGCTTGAGCGGGCACAGGCGCAGGAGAAGCTGGCCAAAAGATACATAATGACGGTCTACAACCCGCGCAAGCTGTCCATCCCGGCTTGGAGGGCGGAGCGTGATAGGAGGGACGCCAAGCTGGAAGAGTTGGAGGCGGCCTTGGCCAAGGTGTGCCCCATCAATGCCCCTAACCAGATCATAATGCGACGGAAATGCGTAAATATGAAAGCAATTGTGCGACTCTATTTTCCCAACGGAAGCCTGTGACGCCTAAATGGAGTTGGCGCAGACATATTTCATGTGCGTGCTATTATATATTCTTATTTTCTTATTTCGTGTACCCCTTCATCGCCCATAATTTTTATCCCTCTTTTCACAACTGGCAAAGCATCGACGCCCGAGCTGCTCTGCTGTCTCTCTGTTTGATTTTCTTACGCAGACCGGTAGCGATAGCCCTACCTATTATCTGTTGTTGAATCTTGCAACGGCACTGAATCCCGAACGCGGTGGATGTATTCACCGGTCATCGCTGCCGATGTGATATGTATTCAGTGTTTTATTTTACATACCGTTTGTGCCGTCGACGTGCCGACAGCGATGGAAAGGCGTCATCGTTACTGAAAATATCCGATTACAGGTTTCGAGAAGTACATGCACACCTGAAGGAAGAATGTAGAAAACGAGGGGGGGACATGCGTCAACACCGACCCTGCTTGTTCGTGTACTGATTTTGGGGCTTTTGTTGGGGTTGCGTGTCAAAATGCACTCTTATGTCGCGCTGTCAAATTGTCGCGCTATTATTCTAGGCTTCTATCGGCAGCTTAGTGTCCGTGGTGCTTCCTTACAATTTTTTTGATATTTTGGCTTTGCGGTGTGTCGCCACATATGACGCGACCGAATTGTTCTCTTGTTTTCTCTTTTTTGTGACATGTACATTTACAATGAATTGAAAATACGAGGGTAATTTTTTTTGCATGTATTACATACCATTGCTAATTGTAGTAGTGGGGGGGGGGTTGGGGTGGGGGGGGGATTGAACATCTAAACGCTGAAAGTATTATTGACATTTTCTCGGACGACGCAAATTTTCTTGCAATGGCTTTGTGTTGATGGCTGTCGTCAAGGCGCACTGCCATCAATATATGATCCAATAATCTCAGTTATTATTTCTCGTCCCTTTGTTTACTCAACAATCATTGTACTTGGCTGGTTCATCTTCGCGTTTCGTGTCTGTCTTTTGCAGGCGAAAGAAGAGGCTACCAAATTGGCGTCAGCGGTGCCTGCAACATCGGCTAAGGATGTTGAGCTGGTCAAGGCTCGTGAGGATGCTAGAAAAGCTGGCTCTGAGATTGGCAAAATGTCAAGCAAAATAAAGTCGATGGAGCACCGGCACAAGATAGCGATGGAGGCACTACGCAAGGCGAAAGTGAAGGTCGCGAGCCTCGAGAGTGAGGTAACTTTAACTATACTTTCCCTCGTAGGCATCGCTATTTTGCTGTCGTTGGGCATTTTCTCTTATTCTTCTGACTGCCTTAATCGCTCAGCGTATAATAGTATTTATGTCGTATAATCGCATAATAAATTAGAGAAATTAATGATTTGTGAGGTTTATTTGCAAGAAACAGACATGAAACTCTTTATCAAATGAACCCCCCCCCCCCCCCCCCCCCCCCCCCCCCCCTCTCGTCTGTGGACAGAAAGGTATTACTAATGACCTCGCGATTTGCTGTCACTGTTCGCTGTCTTACCGCATTAATGAATAAAATCTTACAAGAAAAAGCAGTGGAGCCACCAAGCAAAAAGATGAAAAGCCGAAAAAAACTTGAGCCCGCATTGGCATTTTCATGCTGCAAAACTGGTGCGTTTCCAATGATTTTGGTTCTGATTGAAGAAGATCCCATCGCTGTACGGCTGATTCGCTTCGATGCGGTTTTCCCAATTTGTTTTCTTTGCTCGGTGATGAATTGCTGTAAGTGACACGAGGATTGGAAATAGTTGGCCGGGGGTTGTTTGTGTTTTGTTTTCATCGCAAGGAAGAATCATTGAATTTGTGTGCTCAGTCTGTTCCTGTATATTTCATAACCTCACTTCTTATTTGATTGTATAGCGGAAAATGTTATTGTCGTGTTTTGTGTAGCTTGCAAAACGGTTGTTTTCCTTCCGCGGTGCGTGTTCATTTTTCGGTATTTTATGGATTATCTCGCACGATTCGTATTTTTCTTAAGAAGTTACTTTTTCTGCCAGGAGAGCGCTGGTGAACCTGCTCCTCATACGCTAGTGTTGATAAATAACGATAATCGACTTCCGGTATTTTTATAGTGTGTAAGCCGTAGTAAAGGAACTCACTGTTTTTTTCTTCTCTTCTTCTTTTTGCTTGGTGGCCTCCGCTGCTTTTTCTTGTAAGAATGTTTTAACAACGCACCGGTTTTGATACGAATTTCAGCACCGATAACGATGACTTTCCCTCATCCCTTTTTTTTTCCCTTCTCGATTGGTGGTTTCCACTGCTATTTTGTAAGTAAAGCAGAGTCCCTAGGAAGAAGACAATATTGGTCACTGCCATCACGGCATTGTTCGTTCGGATGCTGCTATCTGATTATGCGTGTCTTTAATTGCTTTGGAAGAATCTATCGACTCGGAATATATCATCGAAGAAAAGGAAAAGGAAAAAGAAAAAAGGAGATGCAAGGAAAGCGGTGTCATCGACCAGCAGAAACGTGATGTGAAGGGTGAAAGAAGTTATCCGTACCTGTTGCGACTGTCGCAAGCGACATGTTCCGATACCAGTTCAGGTTGCTGGACTGTGTATGTATTTCGACATGTCTTCCTGTTCCTCAGGCTTACGATTTTTCTCTTTTACTATTTTTAGCTCGTGGTCTTCGCCGCTTTTTTCTTGTAAGAACATCTTTTGAAATATACTGTATCGACAGCGTTATCCAGATTTGAGGATTATACCGATAATCCGATGTCGCGCCCTGTACGTTGTGCTGGTTACGGCTGGGATAATTTGGATTGGGAGCTGCACGTGCTACTTCATACGCTGCAAAGTCATTGGAATACCAGAACCGAAAGCCCATCTTCGTACCATCAGTACTACCTACCGTATCTCTGCTGGCGCGTTATCTGTCAAGTTATTCGTACTGTAGCGAATCTTGTAGCGACCAGGCTCACGTTTTTTTCCCGCTGATGATGCTGGTACTGGTGGTTGGTACCCGGAAGTCTGCTTTTAATGTATGATCAGTACTCAGCTGGTCTGATGAGGGTACCTGTGAATTCACAGCTTCATGTTTTCCTTCACGTTGATATTATAAGGGTTGATCATACGGACGACCATTTGCGTTATCGCTATCAAAGAATAGTAATAATACATAGACATGTTTTTTTTTTTTTTTTTGCGCCCCCGTAGACATATAAAGGTTTTGAAAGTAATTGAAAATATAAAATAATATATTAGTAATTGAATTATTAAAAAAGGAGAAGAAAACATTGAATCGCTGCTTGATCAGTGTTCTCAAGTATATCGCGATTGCGGTTTTCTGGAGTTGCGGCATGTTGGCTTGTGTGCGCCAGTGTTTGTCCTTCATTGCATGATCATGACCGCATTTGTGTGACAAAGCTAATTTCATTCGAGGCTGCTCATCTGTCTCTGTCTTATTCCAGTACTTAACTGCTGTGGATGTTTGAGCTTTCTTTATTTATTTGCGTGGCGTTGGCGATATGAATCCGCTGACAAATACTATATCGATCGCATTTTTTCGATTTCGTTCCCCCTTTTTATATTTTGATTACAAAGAAAGTAGTGGAATCCACCACCAACAAGGAGGAAAAGAGAATAGGCACATAAGCCTATCTAAGACCTCGGAGCAGGGAGGCAGGCAACAGCAGCTACACCACACTCCCCCTTTCTGTTTCAAGAGCCGCAGTTTGGCTTTCATAATTATTTCTGAGTGTTGGCCCCCGATAGTGTCACTGTCGCTTGCAACTATTGCTACCTGCTGTCAGCTGCAGAGGAAAATCAAAGGAAAATGTTTTCAAAGGAATTTCGCTCCATGATAAATGTGAGAGGCTCGTGGCAAAGACTTTATAGGACATCTGGGGTACTGGCGGAGAATAGGAAAGCAAAGCTTCTGCGTGGACATTATCAGTCGCCACTGTTCGACCCTGATACACCTTATCCGGAAACCCATCAATTTCTCCACAGCTTGTTCCTTGTCCTTCACCCGTTTCGCCTCACCCGCTGTATCCCTCCCTCATGCCTCAGCTCGCAATTCGTTACCTCCCACTGGGCACCACCAAGCACCCGCTCCCGACAAATACCGTCTCGACATGCTTCGAGCCGAACGGTTTCCATCTCCGTTGATGTTACATCTTGCATAGAAAACACGGCTTCACTCCAGGTGTGGTCAGGGTAATTACATACCCATAATTTGATGACAGCAGGGAAGAGCAATGGCTGAGA
This sequence comes from Tetraselmis chui, assembly GCA_026401115.1. Lineage (NCBI taxonomy): Eukaryota > Viridiplantae > Chlorophyta > Chlorodendrophyceae > Chlorodendrales > Chlorodendraceae > Tetraselmis > Tetraselmis chui. Next base: position 204,756 of record JAPMLY010000126.1, read on the forward strand.
CGCAATCTACATTTCAGCGGGTTGGGAAAACTGTGTGAACTGCGCATGTGTGATCCGAGAGTTCCTTATATTTTGTATTTGATCCTGGAGTGTTATAGAAGCTGCTTCTCTTTAAAAAAAATAAGGAAAAAAATGTCTTCAGCAAATGCCGGTAAATCCAATTGATGTCTCTGGGCGTCCACGAAGCTACCATCTAGGTTTCTCTTACCCTTGAAACTAAGCTTGGAAAATTAGGGGCATGGGTCGCGGCCCTCATTTTCCACGTACCCTGAGGATTGCGATGCTCTTCGCTGCATGCATGATCAGGTGGCCTCGCGCGATGAAAAAATTGCGCAGCTCAAAGCAGGCGCTGCTCCAGAGGACGCGGGTGAGGGAGCAGATGAGAAAGCCAGCGGCGATCCGGATGGAGGGGAGATTCCTGAGGCTCAACCTGCGGCAGAGACGCCTGCTGCTCCTGCGAGCAATGATGTCGTGACGCCCAGTGAGGCGGTGGCGCAGGCTGACCCGCAGCCGGAGGACAAGGCAGCCGAAGAGAAGCAGCCCGAAGCAGGCGAGGTCGTGGAGGAGGAGCCCACCGCCCCGGGTGTGGCCGAGGATAATGAGGGAGCTGAAGAGGGCGGCGAGGGGGATACACAGCCTCCGCCCGCGAAACGTCACCGCCTCAACGCCGACGCGCCAGAATTTCAGGTATGCCGCGCGCCTCTCCGCGTCTGCCTGATCCGTTGGCTTACCGGCTCCCATTCTCTACTGGATGGTCTGAGTGACTTTTCCTGGTATTAGCTATCCACGTCCGTTAACAGTCCATCAAAAGTGTGAAACGTCGATCTTTTGCTTATTATGTCCCACGTATTCCTCGATAGTCGATCTCGCCGATTTAGCAGTATTTTTTGGCATGCTAGCTATGAAATGCCGGATGAGTTGCTCGGACTATCGCTAACAACGCCGTTCTGCAACACTCCAAATGTATCACGTGAAAATACTGACATTGCGTGAATGCACCCATCGCCTCCGCGACTGCTGCAACGCCCCATATTATGAAACTGTGCCTCACACACACACACACACACACACAATGAATCACTCAATCGTGCAATGAATATATCTCTCACGTCTCTGGCCACTCACGGCTGAACCTCTCAGGAGCCCGCGCCTGCCGCGCCGGTTGCCGAGGAGGTGGTGCCAGAGGATATGCAAATGGCTGAAGAGGAGGTGGAAGTGGAAGATGGCGCGGATGCAGAGCTGGCGGGCTACGAGGAGGAGCAGGAAGGGGAGGGACAGCCGCAGGAGGAGGAGGTAGTCGCAGGGGAAGGGGCAGAGGCTTCTGTGGCAGAGGAGGAACCGGAGGAGGGTGAGGTGCCAGCTGATGATGCGATGGAGGAGGAAGAGGAAGCTCAGGCGGAGGAGGCGGCAGCGGGTGAGAACGGGACGGGGCTGGCAACTGTTTATCGGGGCTGGTAACTGTTTATCGGCAATTGAGTTAGAATCGTCAAAAACAGTTTCACATCTTCCTTAAATTCATTTCATTGAATTCGCATTTTATTAATATAAAATGTTGTGATGATGTATTGATTTATATCCGACGTCGACGAAGACTCTTTTTCGATCAGTGGTTCTTTTGTTTCGCGACCAACGCCGAGGCTTTTAACTCCCCGAGTCGCCGTGTTTGGGCTTAAATCGGGGATTCGGTATCTGATGTGCTCGTTGAAAAACTGCCGAGGTGATTATTGAAACGCGCTGGGAGGCGGACGTGGTAGGTTAGTTGCGGTGTCGACGAGTAGTTTTTGGTGACGGCTGACCTATTATTATGTCCCGACTGCAGACGAGTTCCTGGAAAACCTGCTCGCGGACGAGCAGCAGGAGGAGGGGGAAGCAGCTGAAGAGGCGGCCGCTGTTACGGAAGAGACGCCCACTGCTGCGGAGGAGACGCCCGCTACTGAGCAAGAGGCCCCTGCCGCCGAGGAAGCCCCCGCTGTCGAGGAAGCGCCCGCCGCTGCCGAGGGTGGCACAAAGATTGTCGAAAAAGTTGCGTCAGCTGTGGCGGAGTCGCCTAGCGGCGGCACGGCAACCGGTGGGGCTCGGAAAACGCCAATACAGTGGGCCGGAAAGCCGGCAGGGGGCGGGTCGACGGGGGCGGTGTCCTCCGCCCCCGCCGCTGCCCCTGCGACAGTTTCTACTGTCACGGCCGCTGTGCCGCCCAAGACCGCTGCCACGGGCGCTAATGCAGCGACAGCTGCTGTCGCCGCTGCGGCAGCGGCAAACGCGGCCCTTTCCGGGTCTGCGCCCGCTGCGCAGACCCCGACTACACAGCCCAGCCACGGGAGAGGAGTCAGGGGTGGACGTGCTGGCGCGCGCGGACGGGCTGGCAAGCGCGGGAGGGGAATAAGCGGCAAGGGGGCCGGCACTGGGCGGGGCGGAGGCCGAAGTGGGCCTCCCCCTTAGGCTGTCCAAAGCTTACCTTGCTTGTCGCGCTACAGAAGACCCACCTGGCTGCTCATTATCAGTAACCACGCTTTCGCGTGCTGGCGTCCCGCAGCTGCAAGTTGTCTCGTTCCGGAGTTGGAATTTGTCGACAAAGAGAGCGAAGCTCTCAATTTATAGTTCATTCCATGTCGTTTGAAAGTTTAATGCCCGTGCGTAGCTGCTCGCGCTCGGCGAAATCGCTCGTGTAATGCAGACCCAGCCGCGTTGCATGTCTCGCTGCTGCTTATTGATGCCCACGAGCCATTTCTATAAAGATATAGAGAATCACCTGTGTTGGCGGGAGCTTTGTCATGGACTGGCCATCATCATCGGCATGCATTGTAAGCGGTGACGGCGTTATACACAGAATCATAAATCATGTCACCGGAAGTTCGTATTCCTCTACTGCTCGCGTATGTGAGTTCATTCACTTGAACGAAACGGCATGCCGTCCAGCTGATAGCGGCTGTGCTATTATTCATGGCCATCCTTATGTCGATCGTTGCGAATGACTGAGCCCCATGTTCCCCCATCGATAGCGTAGAAAGAACCGCTTCGCGCGCGGCGAATGTCCATTCATAACATAGGCACGATGTTGAAGCAAGCGGTGAATTCAGTGGTGCAACGCCAACCTGTCCGTATCTGTACCCTCCTTGCCAAGAAATACTCCAAGGACACTGCCCCCTCATCCTTCGAATCGGGAGAGGATCTCAGGGTATGAAGTCGCGAAAAACCCAAGACTTGGGATCAACCTCAGATGCATTGTATCACCATCACGGGAAATTCCCCCGATGGTTTGTTGCCATCGATGCAATCGACTGTGACATCAACATTGTGGTTGTAGTGCATGTGGTAGTAGTGCATTATGGTAGTTGTGCACGAACATCATGAAATCTCAAAGTTAAAGGAGAACGTATAATGCCAATGTCTCCTAATGTATACACCTTAAAGGCCGGTTTTTAGGTGAACTTTGCTACCATCCGCGACAGAGGAAATGTTAAGCTGCTTCATGCCTCATTATTTGTTGATACATGATATTGTAGCCCGGAACATTGATTACACCGGCAAATATTTAGGAAGGTAATGCCAACATTCCAAAATATCATCCACATCGACAATCCAAGATATTAATACCATCAACATCGACATGTCACGATACCACCACCATCGCCAATATCGACAAAAATGCTTGATCCCTATAGCCGTAGAAAAAAACATATTTCGGATGGGCCAAGCGGGAGATCATGGCGCCCATGGGTACATATATTACACAAGGCATTTGTGCATACTTTTCACGACAACGGTTGACAACGCGGATCGTCACACTCGGGTCACCCCGCCTAGCCCCTACTTATCGTGCCCGGCAACATGGCTACCAATGCCCGGGACGAGGAAGTTGGAATGTGCGGCGACGGGCATACGAGCGCACCCCCTGCGAGGCCGCTATTGCTGCGCCGCCGACAAAAACGGAACTGCGAGGCATGATGCAACGACCACACCTCTAGGCCCATCCACCGTGCTCACCAACTTAGATGTGGCCATGGCACCACCTCCCGCTGTTACTACTCCTCAATTCGTGAAGTCCGATTCGAGGAATTGATATATGTTACCGACACAAACGATGGTAAGAGTGTGAGACACGTCACCTTATCGTGTAGGAGTGCACTTCCCGCCCCGCCAACGGTTTTGCTACCAACTCGGCCGCCGCCACGGCGTCCCTACCACGTGAGACTTCAAGACCCACCGCCATACGTGACCATTGCGATTTAACGGGCAATACTCGCCACAAGGATGACCCGGAGTACCACCACCCCATGCCCCAATCGCCCTGCTTGACACTCACCGGACTTGCCAGTGGCACTCTTGTCGGTACCCCCGGCATCCCAAAACTCACCTAATTGGCCAATGCCAACGTGGCACTCACCGACGGTGCCGAAATCGGCGCTACGAATTACATTATGCACGACAATGGACGATTAAGTAGTATGACAACATACGCATATGTGCTAAGCCGGACCCTCACGCGCCGAAGACCCTTGGCGGCCGCTCTACGCACTCTTGCTAACCAGCGGAACAATCACTATCCATGGCGCCCACCGGCGGCGCATCGGCGGGGGCCCGGAGTGGGGTGCGCTCGCGAGCCCGTCGGCACCTACCTCTACCTTCACGCGGCGGGCGCTTGTAAACCTCATGCCGTGCCAAGCTTGGCATGGTAGGGTGCTAAACGAGGTACCGGCAGTTGCGATCCGAGGGATCAAAAGTTGTCGGGAAGCCATGTACGGAGGGTTTTGGAAAATCATAATATCCTTACACCAACACTTAGATCTTCCGCTCGGCCCGTCCGGCAAGTTTTTTCGCTATTGGACACTACTCGAATACCGTCCCATTTGGGGGGGTGGGGCCAGTATCTGTGAAACATTTTTTGGCGAGGGGAATACGGACGGAAAAGCGGCGGGCTTAGGGTGTTGGAGCTGGCGGCGGAAAGCCGGGGAGCAACGCTATGGAAGGGCGTTCGCTGCACGTCGACCCGCATGTTGTCGTCGAGGTGGGAAGGGCAGCACGACACCATCAACTAGGAGGACTATCGCGACGGGAGGAGCGGTGAGGTTATCCTCGGGGAAAACCGCCGCCGGAAAACTTTGTGCGGAGGGTTTGAATAATTTCCGCACCCCCGCGGCCTTTTTGGATCCGGCAATGGTGACCATGACCTACCCCACCGCTACCCACTATCGACATTCGCACCTAATTGAAATTGAAATTGAAATTGTTTACAACATGTACCGTATGCGCCGGTTTTTCACCAAAAAGCCGGATGCGTCGGCTGCTGTCTCTGGGCCCTCCCAACTATGTCAAACAGGGAACTTACAAGTCAGGGCTAGACCGTGAACCACCTGTGTCCAACCTCTCCAAGTTGCACCTAATAGTAGAGAGTGCGAGCCCAAGTCAGCGCGGAGGCTCGCACTCGGAATAAGGGTGCTCGACGGACGCGCGATCGGTGGGTGGAGGGTACGGCCCTTAGCAAGTTTTCCAAACATGTAGTACCCGTGTACCAAACAAAGAAAAGCCGGGGAAATGGCCGGGAAATCTTTTTAGCGCGGCGCAAGGAGCGCTAGCTTTTTCTGTGTTGTAGTCTTGGTTCCCCCCCCCCCCCCCACGTGCACGCGAGGAGACGGGCAACCTCGACTAGGAGGAAAGTCGCGACGGGAGGAGCGGCTACGACCTTGGGGCGAGGCTTTCGGGATGCGGCGGCGGGATCGACGAGCGACCGCGTGGGGAGGGCTTTTTCGCTAGCCTTTCCCCACCTTTCTCCGGCCAAACCGAAGTCACGAGGGAGCTAGATAAGGCTCGCCCGTTGCCCCTCTCGAACACCGGTCTGCCTAGGCCGGTCGGCACCCCGGTTCGGTGTGAGCGGGCGGTGCATCGTGAAGGTCGAGCAATAGTTTTACTTTGCATGTTTTGACAAGTGGATCCATTTTCTGTAGATATGCTTTTTTCATTGCAAAATCATTTCGATTGTTACTGCTAGTAGGCAGGGGGACTGTGACAATTACTGCGGTTGCTTACCGTTCCTAACCTCCGAGGAACGTCGGCGCACATTGTAGATAAATGTGTCGATAGGTGTACTTGGTCGAAAAGTACCCGGCCTAATCTTTGCTCTCAAGTGTCCTAAATTGCTGAGCAATTGATGGCCATTAGACAGCACCCGGCCCAGTTTGTCGGTATTGTTATAAATCATTCTCACTTATATTTTCATTTTCATTATACGCCTCCGGACAGTACGAAATAGCATGTCTAGATTTTTACGTCTTGTGCTTCGTCCAATATCATCGCTAGCTATTTACGTACACATGCAAATATCGAAGGGCATATCAGCTGAACCTATGGCGGCGCAGTTACAGGATTCTACGTGGTTCATGAGCCAGTTAGCGTCGATGGGATAAATCTTACGCCTACTCAGTTTGGTCACGTCAAGAAGATTAAACCGGCGCACGACCTTCTTCAATTTTAGTTTATTGTCATCGTTATGGTAAGCTTACCGTGACACAACTCGTAGGACGCAAGTTTGCCTCCACCTTGGCGCATATATATATGTCGAAGGCTTTCCTATATTTACACCGCGTTTTGCAGCGGCCGACTCGGGCGCGGTTTTGTTGCAATGCGTTGGTTTCTTTGACATTTTTAATGATGAAGACCCGACGGATTTACGCATGTGAATGCCTTCCCCAATGAGTTGTTTCGATGGGCTTCTAGTTACGCTCGCCGAAAATCAAAGTAAGGGCGTTGTTCAGGCGCCTCGACATGATGGTACTAATCCAAGAGATTTGGAGGACTAGTGGGATGTTCAGCCGCAATGGTTCGTGAATCGTGATGATACGACGCGAGCCAGACACATGTTGTAACGATGTAATTTGGGAGACGTCCAATATGGTAGTAAACCAATGTTCAACTGGTGGTTGAACGCAAAAGCACGAGGTCAAGTTCGCGATATTTCACATACCGAGCTGGTGGAAGCTACAAAAATATCACGCTTTTTCCGAACATTAGCGACATTCACGACAAACGACGAAACCCATGTGGAAAGTCGTTTCAAGAGTACGTACGTATGTTCAAAGACTTTAAGAGACGGTCTAAGGCTGATATGAATGACAACGGTGGATGCAGCCGTTTTATGACTTGCCTTACTATACTGAAGACGCAAACTATGTCGTAGTGAGCCAAGACGCCTACACCGATTTCCATCGTAGAACTACCAAAAAATATCATCCGAATGGTCGTCGACTTTCCTCATTTAGGCCGTGCTGTTCAGTTTCAGTCCGACAACCTCGGTAACACATGGAGTTGGTTGTGGCAACGGACAACGCCCACGCAATAACGGAGGTGGTTACATTGAAAATGGTATTGCATACAAGATATTGCGTCCGGACGACTCTGAATATGGTCCGAAGGACAAGAACAAGGGCAAAAGTAAAGGCAATAGGGGCAGCAACAAAGCAATGCGGTGGTCCACGTGTCAACTTCAACGCCCTTGTGAAGGCACTCACTCCCAAGGAGCTACATCGTAACAAAGATGATTGAACAACTTTGTTGCAAGTGCCACAACCTCGGACATCGCATGTCTAAGTGCCCGGAACTTCTAGGCAAGACTTTTCACAAGTCTAATAAGGCGGATAAACAAGGCTGATGGTGACCATGCTGGCCCAATGATGGACATTTTGTGCAGCCGGCTATTGCTTCTACCGCTCATGTTGCATTACTATGTGCAACTGAGGGACTACCTTCGACTTCAACCGTGCTATATGTGGAGACGTCTATAATAGTACGTCCGGCAACTCGTAAATCCGGTCGTCGTCAACATAGTAAACAAAGGTTGAACGGCAAATTTGTAAAACTCGACGTTCATTTGACTCGAGTAAGCTGGTCGATTCATTTTTTACTCCTTTTCACGAGCATTTCTCTCCACCTTAGAGGGATGCGCTTATGACAAGGGTTAGACTATATACGGGGACTTGCCTCACTTTTCTCCTAGTGATTCGATAATCGATCGTGATTTATCTGGTGAAAGGGTGTTCATCGACTCTCCTTGGGAACACGCGAACGAAATCTGACAACACTTAAAGAAATGCCGACGGGCAACGATATCCGGTAACACCGCCCGGAGTCAACTATCGATCTTTTGTTTTGCTTTAGTTGGCTAAGTTCAACACCCTCACGGCTAACTGGGAATCGCACCAATAGTATTCTTCCCGCATGCAGCTATTTACTATACATTCGCGAACTAATGCGACCAAGCAAGAAACGGTTCCATGTGCTGCATGGCACGTACAATTTTGGTTATTAATGGATTGTGAATGTCCACTTCCACTAATGGAGGATGTAATTCCGACCGAGCAGCTACATTGTCTAGCAACTCATAATATGGACTTCATCGCTACGAAGCGACTCTACAAAGATGCTTTTATTGTTGTTTTGACCAACCACGCCGAAATTCGTCTTCATTGACTAGCTTGTAAGTTACGATCTTTTGCTAGAAAGCAACATCATAAAAAATTCGCGGATTGTGTTGCAGCTATGGATTTGTGTCGGAAAAGTTTTTTATTACGCGCATGGGACTTTAGATGCGTAAGTCGACTACAAAGAAGACCCATGTACGACTTGCAAATGGACAAAGTATGACTACCAACAAGGTGTGTGAAGTGTCCTTATCCATTGCTCATCACGACTTGGAACGATCGTTATACGTTCTTCTCGACTTAAGTGCTGCGGACATAGTGTAGGATTAACGATGATTTGTTAGCACTAGCATCCCGTTGCCTAATGCTTATGTACAAGGTAGATATTTGTCATCGTATTACTTAGTGTTATGCTATTGGCAGTACTCCATTCCCTATCAATGGCGGTCGGCAGGCCCAGCCGGTGCCTTCGCCGGCCGCCATCTCTCTCTTCTCACTTATCTAGTCACCATAGCCGGCCCCCTTGTGGGGCCGGAACGACCTACGTGTAACTATCCGTTCCCAATTCCGACAAATTATGGGCCCTCCACCAAGTTGCACTAGAGAAGAGCGTGTGTAAAGCGCTCGGCGCCTCGCTAGTCCTTCCTGCTCCCACGCAAAAAAGAGTAGAGCGTGTGTGAAGAGATCGGCGCCACGCTAGTAATTCATCGTCCAACCGACACCACGCTTCGCCTTCGAGCTGGTTATCCGCATCTCCCACGTAAAAAAGCAGAAAAGCGTGTGTAAAGCGCCCGGCGCCACGCTCGCCCCACCAAGCTTTCAGTCTCACCTAGCCTTCGCCCTACCGATGCTCGACCGGATCTGGTTGTTTAAAACCGACCCGCGAAAATTCGGCCCGTGCGTACTTTAAGAATTAGTATTGTTATTGTTTTTTCCAGTGGCAACGCCGCAACGCTCACCTAACTTAGCGGGGAGCGTACCTTTCCCACGGCGAAAGGGGGGAGTCAACACGAGAAGCGCCCGTATATGATGTTGCGTGTCTGCCGGCTCCTAACAACCATGTTGGTTATGCTCCTTCCTCGCCGGTCGCTCTCATGCGTCGGCTAATTCGCCCGTGGACAGTTTTTCCCGCTACATGTCAGACTAATACATTACGCAGTCCATTTGGAACCGCTTCATATCGGCAACTCGCCGGTAGCGGCACGTTCATGTGAGCGTATGTCGCTACACTTACCCGGCATGAGACACACGCAACAATCACTACACCTTTCTCGACGCAAGCTAGGACGGCGTCAAGAACTCAAGACCTCGGTTACCTTGAGGGGGGGTGTTAGCACTAGCATCCCGTTGCCTCGTGCTTATGAACAAGGTAGCAATTTGCCATCCTAGTGCTTAGTGTTATGCTATTGCCGGTACTCTATTCTCCGTTAGTGGCGGTCGGCCGGCCCTGCCGGTGCCTTCGCCGGCCGCCATCTCTCTCTTCTCACTTCTATAGTGCTTCGGGGATATGTGTATGATAAGTACTACATTTGCATAACCAATCATACACCATAGTCACGTAAAAACGTATCCGCCCCACGCGAGGAAAAGTCAATACTTTGTCAAATTTTGGCAGCGTGTACCTGAGGGTGTTCTCTGCTCAACTCCGTTGACTCAAGACCTAGGGTGGTGCGGAAGCGGTTATAACGTGCAATTTGCCGAGATCGCTTGTCGGCGACCCACCACCACGACCATGAGGAAGATCGTAACGGCTAGAGCGCGCGTCTCCGCCCGTAGAGGCCTCCTTCAGCCCCTAAAATATGGTGCACAACGACAGCAACGTGACCGAACCTACGGGACAGTCGGCGAGTCTATCGGTGAAGGCCCGTGGGTTGAAATTTGGGATGACATGACGCCGAAACACGTGTCGGCTCGCGCTCTACGCGTCGAACCCGACAACCCAGGCCGTTTAACCCTAGCACCAACAGAGACTAGCGGAGAGTGCGTTATTGGTACCAACTATTACATGGTCGGTAGTGAGTGATACCGATACGCCGACTATCGAACCCACACTACCTATCGACCTTATGTCGTGGGGGTCCTCCGCTAACTCCAGCTCCAACGACATATCGCCACCTACCGAGGCGGGGGAGATTGCCCTCAATACGAAGGGCGACTCGTCCGACGACGAGGGCGACCCCGCTCTCTCCGACGGTACCGCCAAGGACTCCCAAGGCGTCGAGGACGACGTGTGGGTCCCACGCGTACATGGCGCCACCGTCAAGTTACGTCAACCAAGGATAGTGGTGACGTGGACGGTGTTCCAAAATGATGACGCTGCCGAGCACGACCCACATGCAGACACAACTGCGGTGCGTGCCGCTCAAATGGGAGGGCAGGTGGGGCTGAAGGAAGGCTTACATTTGACAGACGGACGAGTTGACATCTTGAAGCTATGGCTCCGGCTCTACCCCGGGGACATGCACGCCGACCTACGGAAGCTTAACGATGCACGCTTCAGCAAGAGGGCGGACTTTAGGCATGTCAGCCCAGCATAGTTCGTCAGGTTTTGGGGCTTGATGGTAGCGGGACCCGTCTATGGGCAAAGGGGTAGAGACTTGTGGGAGAATAACAACATGCTTGATGGAATAAGAGACCAGCCATAATTTCAAAAATATATGGCATTCCACAAGTTCAAGATTATTCGCTCTCTCATTAAATATTGCAAAGCAGAGATACAAAAGATTGGCCTAGACCCGTGGGTATGGTTCCGGAATGGTGTGGACGACTTCAACCGGAATAGGAGGGACGTTCTACACCAAGGGGTATACCAAACGATGGATGAAAGCATGTCGGCTTATAAACCTCACAAAGACAAGCTAGGCGGGCTACTCAACATAACCTATATTCACCGCAAGCCAAAGCCCTAAGGGATGGAGATGAAGACTATGTGCGACTGTGCAACCGGTGTGATGGTCTATATGGAGGTGCAAGAGGGTAAGAACGCCATGCGCTGAAAAACTTGCAACCGAACATGGAATGTCTACCGCTTGTGTGCTACGAATGGCGGAGGATGCAAGCGATTAAGGCATGACGCTATTGGGGGATGCTTGGTTCGGGTTTGTTAAGGTAAGAGAAGCATGTCAAACTTTATAGCTGTCATGTGCTTAGTCTTTTCCTATGTGGGATAGGTACTTACCTTCAATATTCCACATGCACGCCGCTGTGGCCCTTGGCAAGACGAAGCGCCACTTTACCGGAGTTGTGAAGACCTCGCACGGCCTCTTCCCCAAGGCTTTTTCTCGGGAATCCAAGTCTGCGGCACCTGCGGGGAGCAGAGTTCACCTCAACACTACTGTGGAATGTGTTCAACTTGCGGTAACATGCTACAAGTACAACCGGCGCAAAATTTTGTTTTTTATCTCCACTGTCGGCGCGGGCGGCATGGCCGACGGCAACCCCTACATTCAACGTTGGGCGGACGACAACGGCAACATCGTTACCCGTGCTATCTCTCGCCCCCATGTGGTGTCCAACTACTTTGAGCGCAGTCCTCGGGTAGACAACCACAGCCAGTCACGACGACACGAGCTCGCAATGGAGGCGGCTTAGCTAACCCACGACTGTTGGTTCCGACTAGCGAGTGCCTTGGCCGATATTTGCGTTTCCGACTGTTGGAAACTAGTCAAGTTTCACGTCTCCGCTTTAAACCCCTACTCAGCCCTAACTATCAAGGACTTTGCTGAGATTTTAAGTAAGGCGTTGGTCTACAACGGGCTACAAGATCACGCTGTGCCGGCCCAACGTCGGGGAAGGACAACATCCGTACTTTTGGCCGAACCAAAACGGATCCTCCAAGAAGAGCGCGTCCACGTCCCCGGTAACTTCGGCCGCTGAGAAAGGGCCGAAGCAAGCAAACTCGCTGCCTCCGATGCTACCGCGACGAGGGTGTCCTTCACTGGACGTCTTTCTACTGCGTGCAATGTGGGATTCCCTTGTGCATGCCCGGCTCCCGCCACAGCCGCGACTGCTTCGAGCACCACATACGACTAGATCATATCATACACATATATCCCCGAGGCACTAGTCACCACAGCCGGCCCCCGTGTAGGGCCGGCACGACCTACGTGTAACTATCCGTTTTTTGTAACTATCCCAATTCGACATGATTAGATGGCGATTAAGCGAAGCATAAATTTGGCACCTTTTGTCTTTTTACGATGATGGAAGGTACTTTTGTCGGGACTCAAGTAGTGGACATACACCGAGAACGTCTTTTTATGTATTCTATAGAAGTCCCGCACCTTATGCGGAAGTCCGCTCGAGCCAAGAGTCGAACAACATTCTTTCACCATACATCTTAAGCATGCTGCCCAACCTATGACGCAAGGACTTCATTTTGGAGACGAGGTCAACCTAGCCCACAACATCGCAAGGAACTGCGGAAGATAATGTTCAACGATTTTTTGGAGCTGTTACAACGTGTCATCTTTCCACCAAACAGTTGCCCACGGGACCAACCGATCGACATGAGAGGGCCAATCCGACATCAACGACTTAACCGTCTCTCGTATGCTGAGAAAGCGGAGGTCGACCATCAACAGTGAAAAGGATGCAGTCGACGTTGGTTTACGCTATACCCTCAACTAGTTTGGTTCTCCAATTCTTTTATATTCGTGCCGAAGGCATATGGTTCGATTCGTTAATGCATTGAATACTATGGACTCAACGAAGTTAATCGAACAGATGCGTACCCTCTCCCACGTTGATGGCACGCTTGACGAGTTAAGTGGCGCAAATTTGCACCCTCGTTTGGATTTGGCGTCAGGGTTTTGGCAAATTGGAGTACGACAAGAGGATGCTCACAAAAGAATATTCCAGTCTACTCGAAATTTGAAACTGTTTACAACATGTACCGGGTGAAACCGGCTGCTGTCTCTGGGCCTTCCCTACTTTGCCTGTAAAAAAGCTCTTCTTTTCACAGGGGCTAGACCGTGACCCACTTATCCTAACCTCGCCATTGGCAGTAGCGATGCCGTCTAAAACATACACGGAACCATGTTTTTATTATTTTTTGATCTATGCATTTTTTCTTTGGATACAGTATGAAATAAAAAAAGTGTCGCTAGTCTCCACGATACGAGGCCTGCTGCAGCCGCTGCGGGGACGCTGATCAACGAGGTTGGTCAGCTTGAGCTAGGCGAGGCGAACTTGCCTGACCTCGGCTCTTGTGTGACTCCGGTCGTGCCGGAGCTAGGGGGGGAAGGCATGTGAAACCCCCCTCGCTAAGGTCGTCGTCGGTCCCGTCTCGATCCGTGCCTATCCCCGCCCGAGGTAATAGTTGCTCCTCCCGATGAAGCTCGCCACCTAGCCGAGTCTTCTCTCCTCCTTCGGGGTGGGTTAGGAAGAGAAAATAACTAGGCTGCATACGGTGTCCGGCTGGCTCTCCTGCCCCGTGCCAGATATTCTCATGTCCCATATCCTTGCTCCGTCTGCTTCCATCACCTAGTTGATCGCGTTGTGGCCGTCCGTACCCTCCCCCGGTGGTTTACGTTGTTAGGGGACCGCCTTTATGAGCAGTGTGCCGTTACGATAACCCTAGGCACACTGCGTGAGGCAGCATGTCGATAACCGGGTACCGACTAGGGGAGGGGTGGGTCGGACACATGGATCGAGTCGCCGCGCCATAAAAGGTGTTGGGTACGAGAACATTTTCCAAATTCCCCCCTAACCGGGTTTTTCGGGCGGCGGATGATCCTAAGGACCTCCGCCGCAAGACTGTGCCGCTCCTCCGACTGCGACCGTCCTCCATCATGCGTAGCCTTCAGTCTCTCCCCCAAGGGAGGCATAAACTCACATGGCTGTCGGCAGCTAGCGAGCTCCATACCATGGTGCTGCTTCCCGGCACTCCGCCCCGAGCTCTAACACCCTCGTCCCACCGCTGATCCGTCCGTACCCTTCTTCGCCAAAAAACATTTCGCAGACATAGTTCCCGCCGTGACGGGAGAGTATTTGTGAGTATATAGCTGTTGTAAACCATATCGGACTGGCCGAGCGGGAGATCCCGGAGCTTATGTAAGGATATTATGCTTTTCCAAAACCCTCCGTACATGGCTTCCCGACAGCTGTTGATCCCGCGGATCGCAACATTCGGTACCTCGTTCAGCCCCCTACCGTGCCAAGCTTGGCACGGCTACGGGGTTAACAACGTCCACCGCGTGGAGGTAGAGGTCGGTGCCAACGGGCTTGCGAGCGCACCCCCCTCCGGGGCCGCCGCCGCTGCGCCGCCGGCGGGCGCCCAACCTAGTCAAATCAGTGCCAATGCCTTTCGGCATGTGGGACTCTCCTTCAACCTTCCAGCGAACGATGAACGCGATTCTACACGACTTCATACACCAGTTCAGTGTTGTGTACCTCGACGGCGTCTGCATCGACAACCGTACGGCGTACGCTTAAAGAACACATGGAACATTTGCGTCTTGTTTAACAACGCGTTAAGGAGGAGAAGCTGAAGTTGTGCGTCTTAAGAAATATATCTTTGCATCACAGGAGATGGAGTACCTTGGTTACATTGTTTCCAGCGCGGGAAGACAAAGAGAGTCGAGGCCGTGAAGGAGTGGCCGGTGCTTAACAAATAACGTGAGGTTTGTAAATTCGTCTAGCTTTGCATGTTTTACACGAAGGTCATTCATCACTCAAGTGATATGTCGGCGCCGTTAACATACTTGTTCGAAAGGTCTAAGCCACAGAGGATTGTGATGACGCCTTCACGCAAAGAAGCCTTTGAGACTCTCAAGTTGGGACTAATTTCTTGGCCGTGTGTGGTCCTTCCGGAGGTCGAGCGGCCCATGCCACTCATCCACCCACCCATCCACTCACTTGAAAGCAAGGTTTTGAGCTATTATAGTGTACCGCAGATAATGGGACTTCAAATATCGCGACGACGCGTAGTAATTATACACTCCGCCACTAAAGACTTCGCGCATTCGCAAGTAAAGAGTGTAACATGCTTCGATCTATTTACAAATCTCATAAAATTATAGGCAATACTTTGGCGCCCAAGATGGAGTGCGACGACAAATATAGGGGGCAAATACGAGCACTACCGGGCTTGTGTACTTAGGGTCGTCGCGCATGCACCCGTGCGGCACGCTCTTTCAAACAGTCGCCGTGCCGGTTAGACGCAACGAGTAACGGGCGCACAACGCCGCAATATGAATGCTTATGCGACGGTCGCGCAAATATGATGCATAGCGACGGAAAGAGGAGGTGTTGGGCAGGCCGCTATGGGGGAAACGCACGAAATCACGTATGTAAATTTACCACCGATATGCGCACAGCCCAAGCAAGGGCGAGATGTTGTTAAGATAATGTTCAAACGATCATATCTTACTTAAATATTGTCAAATATTTCATAAGCATGTACCGTTTGACGCGTCTTTTAAGTGCGCGTCGAACGCACTAATTCCCTAATTCAAACATTTGCAGACAAGTTCTCTGTGAATTATCATTCTTTTCACAATATTCTGGCAAAGCGGAGCCGTAATGCCAAGCAGCACCCGTCGAATTCGGCTCACCTCGTGAGGCGATTTGTGCGGGGTTTGTCGATACTTGTTTATCAATTCTTCATTCCTACTGATTTAGAAGCCTAATTCCCGACGTGTGCCACGCGTGGGGCGGGTGTGGTTGGCACAAGCACATACCCAAGCATTCGAAACGCCACCGTCAACTTGTTGCGTCCCAAACGGCCAAGTTGGACCCAACCCCTCACCGAAGCCAATCGCCCTTGCGTACAAACAACGTGCAGTGCTAATCCAAATCTGCGTCATGTGGGTTTTTACTCTCTTGCTTTCCAAAAACATCACATGTGCCTGCGGCGTAAACTTCCGTGCTCTATTCACACACCCGTAAACCAAACCTCGTGCATTGAACACGGCACCCACGCCTCCAAACCCCCTCTAACTAATCCCCAAACATACCGTTGTGTGGAACACTGAGTAATATGTAGCTCGATATGAGCGCTTAAGCAATGCCTAAGCGTGGCGTTGATAATAACATGTGCATTTCAGACAATCTCCTAGGAATGTATGGGCTTAATTCAACAAACTCCAACGACAACGCTCACTTTAAGCTCAGGTCTGACCATACCGGATGGCGGCTAATTGCTTGCTTCCCGGCTCTCCTACACTTGGGCGGTACTTGGGTGTTGTCGTGCTTGACGTGGTGAGAGGGGAGCGTGTTATTGACTAGGTTTTGCTCAACATAATGCGTGTCCGGACTTTTGTGGAGGAGTGTATCTCTGTGCCGCGGGCACCATCGTAGCTACGCACAGTAGTTGATGACGAAACCACCCGGATATATTCGATGTACGACTTTATGGAGGTTACGTTTGTCGTTAATCCACTACCAATAGAGTTAGTGATACGGAATCAACGTTTATTTTTCTTGGCTTTGTGTATATATTATTAGTCGTGAAATAATTCGAATGTTCTTTGTGTAAAAGAAAAAAATAGTCGAAAGCACCAATCAAAAAGGAAATATAGAAAGAAAACCCCCACATGCCTTAGCCCGAGGAGAAGGGAGGCATGCCACAGCATCGCCACTGCTCTCTTGCAAACCATCGTGATGATAAGAAGCCAAAGTACCATGAAGAGCGGCATAGAGACGTTGCAAGATAATTCTCGCCGTACATCCCCCGAAATTCGTCGAAAAGGAACAAAGTATATCGACGAAGAAAATGTTGCATGCGGACATAACTGTCGGAACGCAATGAACGAGAGTCCGTATCACCCATGTTAGGGAAGCGACGAGCTGCCACCAAAATAGCCACGCGATTAGCCACCATAAGCGCCAACCGCCCCCCCTACATCCTCCATAGCGTAGGGGTAGCTGTCATGGGCCGACTGAACCGAGGGCGTGACAAATAAAGCATAAGTGTGGAGGTCCGCATCGAGCTTGCCTTGACGAGCTCCCAATGCAAGAATGCCCAGGAGTGAGAGTCGAGTAGTCAAGCACCTACATGACAAATTCTTGTGCTCTTCATGCGAACACTTAGTATTAACATTGAATCCGAATTTCAAATTATTAGGAGTAGCACCGATTTCAATCGCGAGGTTTTGATAAGAGACGGAAATACAAACCGACCGACTTTAAAAGTGAAAGACATGTACACACTAACACATACACAGAAATACACACACGCGTACACGCACACACACACACACACACACACACACACACACACACACACACACACACACACACACACACACACACACACACACACACACACACACACACACACACACACACACACACACACACAAGAAAATATATTTGGTACGGTTAGGACATGCTGCTCAAGCAAATTTGAGGAATGTAGCATCGGTGCTTCGCTAGTGCCATTACCTAACAGTATGTATAGACTAGAGTATATTATTCATGTCTGTACGGGTACTATTTGAAGAGGCATCTGCCATGATGCACGAGCGCGCGTTGCGCGCCTCGTCGCCCGCCCCAAGCGCCCCGCACTACCGCGCACAACTTAATAATAATATACGGCAGTTCCGACAGGCGACACCGCGCGCAACGACACCCTTTACTGCACCCTTCACTGTCGACCGTTGCGCGTCCGTGAACCCGAACGTCGATAGACTCTCTGCTGGCAGCCCCGCATGTCGTTTGGTCGCAATGTGCAACTGGCAGGTAAACAGCGCCCGGCTTGCGACCATGCTGTCGACACGCGCCGCTGCCATGCGCGCTGCGAGGCGCCGCGCCCTTTTGTCGCTCGCACAACAGTCGTGCGTGACACCCAAGAGCCGAGCTCGGGCCGTGAAGCGCAGCATTTTCGGCTCACTGGGCCGTATGGTTTGGAATTTCCTGGCCGCTGTCGGCCCGGTGTACCGGTACCGGGCCTGCCAATCGAATAATAACGTTTCCGCCGTGCACGTGTTTCCGCTGGAGGGTGTCCGAGTGACGGTGGCCAGGGACAGTGGCAGCGGCAGTGGCCTCTCCGCAACCCCACCTCACCTGAAGACGGTGGCAGCGGCTGTAATGGGTCTTAATCGACTGCGTAGGCTGTGCAGAGGCAGCAAGGGTAAGCTGCTAGTCAGGCCGCTTTGAAGCCGGGCAGTCGTACTACAATTGTTAAGCCACTGGTGAGACCTAGTTCCCCCACCCTTATTCCATCATTCATACTTGTTGCGCTTCCAACACGACTTAGGTTACCGCTCGGGACGTGCGCCGGAAGGTCATGTGGGAGGTGGGGGCGGGGGGTAGAACCAAATTAGACTGTATCTCTATCTTTGTTAATATCATGCTCTCTAATGAGGGACATCGCCTGCAGCCCCCCGATAACACCACACGTCGCATTATGTATGAATGAACCACACAAATGCAGTGTGATGGATTAGATCCTTTCCCTCCAAAACAACCTATGCGGGGAAGAAGGGGGAGAGGCGGGAAGTTGTGAGTGTTTTCATGAAGAGGAACGGCTGATGGCAGAGCTGAGGCAATCGCGCATTGTCCGCGTTTGCTTGTGCATGTTCACACGTTGGTGGCCACCACTTTCGTTCGATATGATAACAATGAGGGCAATGCTGTCCTGCGTGATGAATACAACCGCCTTCAACAGTGGCCGCAGTTTGCCTGTGATGCCCAACGTCAGCGACGGCATCAGCAGCAACAGCAGCAACATCGATCTCTGCTTCTGATCACAATGACGGCATCGATGGAACGTAACACTGTTCGTGCGACCATTAATCGCAAGCAACAGTGGTCCTAGTAGTGTTGTGGACTGGGAAGCTTGCATGTCCCCGCCAATAAGCCCGAATAAGCGCTGCTCATGACGCACAGGGAGGTCAATGACGCCTGACAGGGTGAACGTCCGTCATCACCGCCCATTGCTCTGGCAGTACATGGTACACACGAGTGTGCGCCAATGCCGGTGATGTATACATCTGTAAGAGGGGGGGCGGGGACTGATGGATATGGCTCCCTCCCATTGACAGGTGGTGCGAGCTGTGAGGGGCTGAGGGCGGCGGCATAGAAAATCGCAATTAATGCCTTCACAACTACGAAACAAGTGAACTGTCACAAAGGCTTGAGCATTCATTTTGCTGGATGAGAGGCCTGTTGGTTGGGGGCTGCCTTAGAGGGATCCTATGGACATGGCGCTCCATTAGCCTTGGTAAACCTGCGCATGTCGTCTCCTTTCTCACACTTTTGCACTTCTCTGCTCGGGGGAAGGGGGTAATAAAAAATGAAAGATTATTTACATAGCTAAACCTGTATTATTTTTGCATAGCTCTTTTTGTTCTAACTAACGAGCTAACTAAGCATGCGCACAATGAAATCATCCGCTATTAATTGAGTAGCTAGCGACGCTAGGCAAAGGACGGTGCCCAGAAACGCCTCCAGCAACTGAAGCCCTATTCCGGTAGCACCACTGCTCGAGTTCGGGACCACCGCCATTTTGGTCGTACACTCGTACATTGGAAGGCCAGTCGTACTTAGCAGGCTGCGACAGGGGGGGCGGCCGAGTGACCATATGAGCTATCTGTTTCAGGAAGGGGGCGGAATATCAGGTCGCTACGGTGGCCATGGGAGTGGAAGACGGGCGGCGCTTCGGTGGCTTTGTTCCCGGCTGCAGCGCCTTTCTGGATTCGCCGCGCCACCACTAGGGCCGTGGCCACGGACTTGAGGGTGGGTGGAGGCCCATCCCTGGTCGTCGAGGCGGCAGAGGGCGTGACTTTGGGAGTCACGACAAAAGCCCCGCTGGCTGAGACTGCGGGAGCATGCTGAGGGGGGTGCGAGCAGGGCTTGAACTCGTATGTAGGATTCAGAGCGTTGGCGAACCGTTGCATATAACGTACAGTATCCGCGACCATGCGAAAGGTCACGCGGTGGTGATTCCTCTGGGCAACCATTATCTCAGGAGGACGTCTGACTTGCTGTCGTGTTTTGCGAGAAGCTTTCCGGTATAGAAACTAATGAAGAGCGAAGAACGAATCGAAGGTGAAGTAGCAATTGGTTTGTGCTGTGTGAGCAGGTGTGAGTTGTGCGGAAGTGGCTCTGTAACCTGCTTTTGACTGTCACGACGTCACGCGACTCACGGGGCACGCGGCTGTCGGTGTCGGTGCCGCCTGATGTATGTCGGTATAGACCTCTAGACCTAGACCTAGACCTAGACCTAGTACATAAGTATTATTTTAACCAGCATATAATTAGTAATTGTGGTCAGCTCAAACACAAAAGTACTATATCATATAAATACGTGTGACGATTACTTACAGGTACAGGTACGGCGGTACCCTACGACTGCCTCTGATGCTAGCAGAGGGCGGGCGGATTCCGCTCGGCGATCAGATGCCGCGCTTCAGGTGAAGTGCTTCGCTGCCGCGTTGTCGTCTGACGTCGGATGCTGACGTAAGTGCAAGCTCGTACGGGTGTACATGCAGACGGTAATGCAGTAGTACAAGCAGCATCAAGGCGACGACGACTACCTGTACTAGTTAGTACAGCCGCCCTGATGGCGCGGTCCTGTTAACGGTACTGGTACAAGCACTGTTTTGATATGCTGCTGATAATATAAAAACATTTCTTACAAGAGAAAGCAGTGGAGGCCACCAAACAAGAAAAAGAAAGAAATGAAGAAAAAACCTAAGCCCGAGGAACAGGAAGGCATGCCACAGCACCAGCACTGCCCTCCTGAAAAGCGTCGCGGAGATAAGAACCCAGAGTGCCATGAAGAGCAGCAGAAAGACGTTGCATGAATTCTCGTCGCACATCCCCCAAAAAACGCCGAAACGGAAGAGTAGATCGACGAACAAAATGTTGCATACGGACATAATTGTCAGAGCGCAAGGAACGAGAGTCAGCGGCCCCCATGCCAGGGAAGCGACGTACAGCCACCAAAATAGCCAAGCGATCGACCAACTCAGCCGCCATCGGCGCCAACCGGCCCCCATCCTCCATGGCGAAGGGGTAGTAGTCATGGACCGACTGAACCGAAGGCGTGCCAAGCAAAGCGGAAGTGCGGAGGTCCGCATCAAGCTTGCCTTGCTGAGCTCCCAATGCAAGGCTGCCAGGGAGTGGAAGGCGAGAACCTATACGAGGAACGTTGGTGTTCGTGCGAGCACTTGTAACCGTCACATCAACAACAAGATGGCGGTGCGGAGCCATGAAGTCCAACCAAACCACATCCCCAGGACGATCACGTGAAGCTCCCGACCGAATACGGCGGACCTCCAACCGCAAGTCCCGGCCCTTAGTAGCCCCCGCTTCAAGCATGAACTCTTCAAGCACGTGGACAATGCGGTCATGGACCGAATAAGGCGGACCTCCAACCGCAAGTCCCGGCCCTTAGTAGCCCCCGCTTCAAGCATGAACTCTTCAAGCACGTGGACAATGCGGTCATGGAGTTGAATGATATACCAAGAGCACGGGCACCGGGGGATATGGTCCATGAGCATACCGGCTGTTGAGCGCTCACCCGACATAAAGATGCCCGATACCGTCGACGAAGATCCATACCCGCGAGATTCTGAAGGGGCCTCATGTGCTGCTGATAATCCTACCATAATACAAATTTGCCGAAATTTGTGTCTGTCTGTGTTTGTGTGTGTGTGGCGGTCAGCCTTCTACAGCTAACTGCTAGCACAAATCTGTTATGTTTTGTTCAGTTCTATCGCTGCTTGATGTCAATGTGGTGGTGTAGACGGGAGATGATGAGAAGATGTCTCACTGCTTGTACTTTAGCAGTATATGTTGTAAATGAACAAAGGAATTGTTAAATGGTTCTGTCACCTCCCTCTACTACACTGGGCTTAAATAGCTTTCCGCCCACATAGCTTACGCTTGCTTGCACTTGCTTACGTGTCATGCGTTTGGGCTTTCCAACCGTCGTCAACAGTCTAGTGATGCGGTTCGTCTAGCATGGAGAATCACGACGCGGCTCATTCTGCATCGGAAATTGCTTAGGCGCGTCTTATGTTTAGTTAGATTAACCGTGCGTACCTTTACGTACCGGGAGGTACTTGTTGTACAGTGCGCATCAAAACCCTTGCTAATATTGCAGTAGCGACGTACCCACGTTGAACGTCCGTCCGATGGAAAAGCACGAAGTGGAATAAGTAACGAGTACATGTACAATGCCATGTAATGTACTGTTGCATGACTGTACTCATCACATGTGTGTGTGGGTGCTATTGTGCGTATGTGCGCGCGCGCGCGCGTGTGTGTGTGTGTGTGTGTGTGTGTGTGTGTGTGTGTGTGTGTGTGCTTGTGTGGGTGTGGGTGTAAGTGCTATTGTGCGTATGTGCGTGCGCGCGCGCGCGTGTGTGCGTGTGTGTGTGTGTGTGTGTGTGTGTGTGTGTGTGTGTGCGTGTGCGTGTGTGTCTCCCCTCAACATGAGCTCGATGGGATTCGGTACTACACATATGTTATCTTAATTCGGGAAACACACATGATTGGTATACATCGCATAGATGTGAGATTAGAATACGTCTTTAACTACTGCGCATCGCTCCGCTAAACACATGAGCATCATTTAGATAATTACAATAATACGTCGTGAGAGATCGGGTGTGCAGAACTGCAAATAGGTACAAAAGACGCAATGTGTGTATGTGTGTGTGTGTGTGTGTGTGTGTGTGTGAATGAGAGAGAGGGAGGGAGGGAGGGGGGGAGAGAGAGAGAGAGAGAGAGAGAGAGAGAGAGAGAGAGAGAGAGAGAGAGAGAGAGAGAGAGAGAGAGAGAGAGAGAGAGAGAGAGAGAGAGAGAGAGAGAGAGAGAGAGAGAGAGAGAGAGAGAGAGAGAGAGAGAGAGAGAGAGAGAGAGAGAGAGAGAGAGAGAGAGAGAGAGAGAGAGAGAGAGAGAGAGAGAGAGAGAGAGAGAGAGTAATCAACATAAAAGGCGCCGGCCGGCGGCGCAGCGGCAGCGGCCCCGGAGGGGGGTGCGCTCGCATGCCCGTCGGCATCCCCTCACCTCCCCGTGGTGGGCGCTGGAAACCCCGTAGCCGTGCCAGGCCTGGCACGGTAGGGGGCTAAGAGGGCCGACTGCTCGATCCGCGGGATCAACAGCTGTCGGGAAAGCCATGTATAGAGGGCTTTTGAAAAAATAATTTCTGTGCAATACCGGCACCGAGATCTCCCGATCGGCCCGTCCGATATGTTTTTTCGCGGTCGGATACTACTAAGAACAGTCCTACCTCGAGGGGGTGGGACTTGTACTTCAGGAGCGCCTGATTGTGAGGAGGGTACGGCCGGATCTGCGGTGGGGGGTGGGTGTTGGTGGTGGTGGTGGCCAGCCGGGAAGCAGCGCCAGGAAAGGGCGCTCGCTAGCCGCCGACCTGCCATGTGCCGGTCGACACTTCTCAGGAGGGGAGACAAAACATGCCATAGGCCGGTGGCCGGTCGCAAGCGGAGGAGCGGCTATGTGAGGCGGCGGCGATCCTCAGGATCAGCCGCCGCCGGAAAGCCTTGTACGGAGGGCTTTTTGGATAATTAAACTACTGTCCGTACCCGGCGTCGAGCTAGTTGGGGAGCAGCACGAGGGTCGGGGGCTCACTAGCGAGCCGCCACGCCGACGAGATACATCTCCCGAGGGGGGGGGTAGGCTTGGGCGGCAAGGAGGCTAGTCGCGACGGAAGTAGCGACAAGATGTGGCGGCGACGACCCTCCCGGTCGGCGCCGCCGGGAAACCTCGTACGGAGGGTTTTGACTAATTTCCGTGCACCCGCGGCCCGACGGAATCGGCTACGGCGACCTGACCCCCTCCTCCTCGATACCCACTACCGGATAGACGAGACCCTTGCGGGGGGGGCCGGGTAAGCGCGGAGGCCCCAACCTCAACAAAGTCTACTAGGTGGACGCGCGATCAAAGGGGGGAGGGTACGGACGCAGGCCGGACTACCTGATAGGTACCCGGGTACCAGACAGAGGAAATACCGGGGAAATGAGCGGGGGGAATTCAGGTGCGGAGGCAGAAGCGCCCATTTTTTCTATGTCTATGTGTCTCGGTCACCCCCACTTGCCCTCGAGGTGACGGGGGACCTCGACAAGGATGACCGTCGCGTCGGCGGATGCGGCGGCGAGTCGGCGACCTTGGCGGGGCTTACGGGATGGGGCGGCGGGATCGACGAGCGACCACGCGAGGAGGGTTTTTTTTGCCAGCCTTTCCCCTCCTTTCTTCGGCAAGACCGAAGTCACGCGGGAGCTAGATTAGGCTGGCCGGTCGTCCCTCCCGAACGCCGACCGGCCTCGGCCGGTCGGACCCCGGTTCGGTGGGAGCGGGCCGTGCATCGTGAAGGTCGAGCTACAGTTTAGTTTTGCATTTCTCGACAAGTGGATTTCTTTTTAGATCTGTTTTATCTTGATTACAAAATTATTACGATGTTACTGCTTAGGCGGGGGGACTGCGGCAATTACTGCGGTTGCTTACAGTTTTTTTACTCCCGAGGAACGTCGACACACATTGCAGATAGGTGTGTCAATAGGTGTACCTGGTCGAAGAGACCCGGGCCCAACTTGCTAATAAGTCCTGAATGGCGAAGTAGAGTGGCCCGAGAGACAGCAGTCGGTCTAGTTTGCCGGCACATGTTGTAAACAATTTCCGATTTCCCCGCGGTGGACGATGGAAACCCCGTAGCCGTGCCAGGCCTGGCACGGTAGGGGGCTAAGAGGGCCGACAGCTCGATCCGCAGGATTAGCAGCTGTTGGGAAAGCCATGTACAGAGGGCTTTTGAAAAAATAATTTATGTGCAATACCGGCACCAAGATCTCCCGCTCGGCCCGTCCGATATGTTTTTTCGCGGTCAGATACTACTGAATACCGTCTTACCTCGAGGGAGTCGGGCATGTACAACAGCAGCGTTTGAAGGCGAAGAGGGTACGGCCGGATCAGCGGTGGGAGGAGGGTGTTGGAGTTGGTGGCGACCAGCAGGGAAGCAGCGCCATGAAAGGGCGCTCGCTAGCCGTCGACCAACCATGTGCCAGTCGACCCTTCACGGGGGGTGAGGCAAGACAGGGCGCATGCCGGTGGCCGGTTGCAGACGGATGAGCGGCTATGTGAGGCGGCGACGATCCTCAGGATCAGCCGCCGCCGGAAAGCCATGTACGGAGGGCTTTTTGGGAAACTAAACTAATGTCCGTGCCCGGCGTCGAGCTAGTTGGGGAGCAGCACCAGGTAGGGCGCTCACTAGCGCGTCGCAACGCCGACAAATTACATCCCCCGGGGGGAGGAGTCAGCTTGGGCGGCAAGGAGGCTAGTCGCGAGGGAAGGAGCGACAAGATGTGGCGGCGACGACCCTTTGGGTCGGCGCCGCCGGAAAACCCCGTACGAAAGGTTTTTGGAATAAATTCCGTGCGCCCTAGGCCCGCCGGATCCGGCTGCGGTGACCTATCCCCTCCCCCCTCCTCGACACCAACTACCCGGATAGACGAGACCCTTGCGGGGGGGCCCGGGTAAGCGCGGAGGCCCCAACCTCAACAAAGTCTGCTAGGTGGACGCGCGATCAAAGGGGGGAGGGTACGGACGCATGCCGGACTAACCGACAGGTACCCGGGTACCAGACAGAGAAAAACCGGGGAAATGAGCGGGGAAAATTTTGGCGCGGAGGCAAGAGCGCCACTTATTTCTATGTCTGTGTGTCTCGGTCCCCCCCACCTGCCCTCGAGGTGGCGGGGGACCTCGACAAGGATGACCGTCGCGTCGGTGGACGCGGCTACGACCTTGGGACGGGGTTTGCGGGATACGACGGCGGGATCGACGAGCGACCACGCGAGGTGGGGTTTTCCGCCAGCCTTTCACCTCCTATCTTCGGCAAGACCGAAGTCACGCGGGAGCTAGATTAGGCATGCCCATCGTCCCTCCCGAACGTTAGGAGCGGGCCGGTCGGTCGGTCGGTCGGTCGGTCGGACCAAGGCCGGTCGGCACCCCGGTTCGGTGGGAGCGGGCCGTGCATCGTGAAGGTCGAGCTACAGTTTAGTTTTGCATTTCTCGACAAGTGGATTTATTTTTAGATCTGTTTTATCTTGATTACAAAATTATTACGATGTTACTGCTTAGGCGGGGGGACTGCGGCAATTACTGCGGTTGCTTACAGTTTTTTTACTCCCGAGGAGCGTCGACACACAGGGAAGCTAGGTGTGTCGATAGGTGTACCTGGTCGAAGAGACCCGGGCCCAACTTGCTAATAAGTCCTGAATGGCGAAGTAGAGTGGCCCGGGAGACAGCAGTCGGTCTAGTTTGCCGGCACATGTTGTAAACGATTTCAATTTCAATTTCAATTTCAATCAACATAAAGATATTGTCATGATGTGCAATTGTGGGCTACTCGTAATGTTTTATATCGGAGCACGGTCGGGGAGGGGGCTTAAAATATCGGAGCATGGTGCGACGACGGTGGTGTGCACGGGAGAGGAGTATGTGGTTGTTTGTTTTCCCTTTGCTAGAAAACAGGTTACATAAATCAATGCGACTACTGTTGTTGTTGCCATGGGGCTGAAGATGGCGGAAAGATTAGAATGTCTAATGTTTCTTGCTAACATTTGAATGCTATTGCGAAAGGAAATTGTAGTTTCGTATGCCACCTCCCTAGCTCCACTACTACATTAAGCATAACTAGGTTTCACCTAGCTAGCTCCCGCATGGTCTCATATGCTTCTCGTGCCTTGCGTTAGGGCTCCAATAACAGTGGGGAGTAATGTCCTTATGCATGACATATCACAGTAGGACTTGTACGTATCACTTCTAGTTGCACACCGTACACTCCGAGGATGTGTACACCCGCAGTTGTACAACAATTGTCGTTAGCTCAAGTCCCATTATAGTCCTAGCGTGCTCAATGGTGAGATTAACTAAGCGACACGACGCGCCGGATCACGCCCGCCAAGGCGACAGTCAACACGTCACACGAGACAAGCTTCCGAGGGTCGCGTGACGCTTGAAGACTCAAGGCGAGCTAGGAGAGGCTACTTAAGCCATTGCAGTGGAGGGAGGAGACAAGTCCCTTTTATATTTTCTCTTTTCAACTACATTAAGAGGGGGGTGCGCTCGCAGGCCGTAGGCACTCACCCCCACCTCCTCGTGGTGGGCGTTTATAATCCTATTGCCGTGCCATGCATGGCACGGTAGGGGGCCAAGCGGGGTGAACCGACAGCTGCGATCCGTGAGATTAGCACTTGTCGGGAAAGCCTTTTACGGAGGGCTTCTCAAAATAACATATGTAGAAATTGTACACTACTAGCTCGATAGCTCCAAGATCTTCCGCTCGGCCAATCCGATATGTTTATTCGCGACTAAATACTCCTCGGAGACCGTCCCATTTGGGGGGATGAGCCATGTATTTGTATTTCTTTTTTTGGCGAGGAGGATACGGACGGATCAACGGTGGGTTGAGGGTGTTGGAGATGGCGGCGGGTAATTAGGAAGCATCATCGCCGGGGAAGGGCGCTCGCTACTCGTCGACCAACATATCGACGTCGAGCTGACCCAATGGGGGCCAGCACAACACCACCAACATGAGAATTGTCGCGACGGGAGGAGCGGCGAGGTCTTGCGGCGGCGGTCCTCGGGATCAGCCGCCGCAAGAAAACCCGGTACGGAGGGTCTCGGATAATTTCCGCACCCCCATAGCCTTTTGGATCCGGCAATTGCGACGATGCACTTCTTTACCGCTACCCACTATCGCTAGGCGCACCTAACATTTGAGAGTGCGAGCCCGTGAGCCCCACATTCGAGAAAGCTCGCGCTTGAAACAAGGGTGCTCGACGGACGCGCGAACGGTGGAAAGCGGGTACGATCGTTTGCTAGTTTCCCAGCTGGCACCCGGGTGCTTGCACATAAATTGTCGCGGAAATGGCGGGGAAAGTTTTTCAACGCGGCGGCAGGAGCGCTAGAATTGTCTGCCTAGCTATCTCCCCCCCTCCCCCCCCCCCCCCCCACCCACTTGCCCTGGAGGTGACGGGGGACCTCGACAAGGAGAAAAGTCGCGACGGGAGGAGTGGCAACGACCTTGGGATTGGGCTTACGAGATTCGATTGCGGGATCGACGAGCGACAATGTGAGGAGGTGTTTTTTGCTACCCCTTCCCCTCCTATCTCCGGCAATACCGAAGTCACGCGGGAACTGGATTAGGCTTTCCCGTGTCTCCTCTCGAATGCCTAGGCCGATCGACACCCCGGTTCGGTGGGAGCGGGCCGTGCATTTTGAAGGGCGAGCAGCATTTTCATTTTGTATTTCTTGACAAACGGATTTCATTTTAGATTGTGGTTTTTTGATTAAAAAAATTCATATTGTTAATGCCTAGAGCGGGGGGGGGAGGGGTGTTAGCACTAGCATCCCGTTGCCTAGTACTTATGTACAAGGTAGCTATTTGTCATCCTAGTACTTAGTGTTAGGCTATTAGCGGTACTCTATTCCCTATCAGTGGCGGTCGGCTGGCCCTGCCGGTGCCTTCGCCGGCCGCCATCTCTCTCTCCTCTCACTTCTCTAGTCACCACAGCCGGCCCCCTTGTGGGGCCGGCACGACCTACGTGTAACTATCCGTTCCCAACTCTAACATGGGGGACTGTGGCAACTACTACGATTACTTACATTTTATCACATGCGAGGTACGTCGGCACACACACAAGGGAGAGTGGTGTGTCGATAGCTGTACTTGGTCGAAGAGTACCCGGCCCAATTGTTCTCCTTAGTGCCCTAAACGGGAGAGTATTTGATGGCCGTTTGACAACACTCGGTCAAGTTTGCCGATATTGTTGTAATACAAGTACAATTAGAATTACAATCTTCCACCTCCCCAATACCCCCCTTCATTAAGAGTCCGGCCAAGTAACACTCTACATACCCCCCCCCCCCCCCCCCACCACCACATTTTTCATCCCACCGGATCCCCCTCCCTCGACATATATAACATCGCATTCACTCCCCCACAAATATGATACTTTTTGGGGGCTACCACATGTCTCACACCCGCACTCATTCAAACACAAGAATCGCTCAAACCCTTTTAGCACTAGCATCCCGTTGCCTAGTGCTTATGTACAAGGTAGCTATTTTTCATCCTACTGTTTAGTGTTATGCTATTAGCGGTACTCCATTCCCTATCAGTGGCGGTCGGCCGGCCCTGCCGGTGCCTTCGCCGGCCGCCATCTCTATCTTCCCACTTCTCTAGTCACCACAGCCGGCCCCCTTGTGGGGCCGGCACGACCTACGTGTAACTATTCGTTCCCGATTCCGACAAACCCCCACTGTAAACGTAGATGGAAAGATTCACAACACTCATTGGCTCAACACCCTTACTTTGAAATAAACTGCACGGGAATATGATCATCCACTCAACCAATAATACTCATCCATTTTACTCCTTCGACATATACCAACCCACACTTCCGTACATCCTTTGTCGCTCTTCAGCACATCATATGTATATTGTATACTGGCTATATATATACAGTATACATATTTACTTCTTCAACACACCTCTAAACATGGTGACTTACTAGCCACGCAAGGCCCAACGCAATGGCGGACATTTCACCGTTCACGGACGGCATGCCTCCCTAACGTCCACAAAATTCACACATAAATAAGAATTTATGTGGGGTGCGTATTCACAACACCCGCCACCTCTCATAGAGCAAAGCTTTGAAATGCTCCATGTGTGGACAATTTTCAAGCAATGGCTATATGGTAGGCAACTGTCCCTCCATGTATAGTGTCCAACATGACCGCCATAACAGAGCCCTATAACTCCCACTAGTACATCTTTGGGACTATCATTACTGATTTCGGTAAGAAACCCATTGAAAAATCACAACCAATACCCTTCATGAACCCCCCACACCCCTACACAATATCCACACCTCATATTCACATGCCCACTCGACAAAATAGGAGCGGATGAAATACTCGACCCGTCCCCCCTATTTCGCTGCCCCACAGTCCTGCCCGAATGTATTCTGCATGCACAACTTAGACCACAAGCACACTACAACCTGATTTCACGAGGTTAGTGTACACACGGACACGCGCGTGGCGCGGAACGGAATGGAGGTGTTTCATGATGCGTTCCAACAACAATGATCGGACCTTGTTGCACACGATGGCCTCGGCGTCCATTGAGTTAGAGGAGGGCGAGAAGTATCCTCGGATAGCCAAAGAGTAGAGGGAGGTGACAGCAGACGAGTAGTGGCTGGTGAGCTAGTGGGTGTCGACGTAGTTGTCGATAGCGTCATCGTCTGTAACTGACAAAAGCCCTTCTGTTGTGGTTGATTAATTGAGCGGGAGGGGTGCCTACATGCCCGTCCCCGTTGACGCTTGGAGTACCGGGAGGGGGGGGTGCCTATTGTTGCTGCGATGTATTGGGTGTAAATGAATAAGATATGGTAAGATATGGGGTGAGCGGGTGCCCCCGAGACGAAGCTCGGGGTGTGAGTTGCGGCTCAATAAGAGTCATGGGCCTCTACCTTTCCGGTGAGCCGCGGCGTGTATCGCCGGGACTCGGGACTCTTCGTTTTTGGCCATCTAGCTAGCAAAGAGGGGGAGGTAGGAACGTTTACTGATATGTGGTTGGTTCATTTGGAGTGCCGGAACAAAGAGAGATGGGGTAGAGTGTGTCTATAGAGTGGATGGGGTAAGGAACCATGGGGCTTGGTGGCACCGGTCAAGGGCCGGGTTTGTAAACAAGGCACAGTTTCGATCGTGGATGTTGCCACGTGAACGAAGTATTGGTGTGCGCGGACGCGATTACACTGTCGGAAAGTATTGTTTGGGATATGGTCGGCGTAGCGGGAAAGATGGAGTAATAGCTCCGCGTTTTGAATTTTGTTTTGACGCATGGCTGGGAGGATGACCTGCGGGGGTTCCCTCCCGAGCATGCCTGTGATGTGCTACTTTGGTTAGGCTAAGTTGGCAACCTTAGCCTAACGATAGAACATAATCTATGGATCTAATTATAGAGCGTAGAGAGAATTAATAATATTGTCTTAGGAACATGGTTTCTTACAGTCTCGGTGTGGCGTTATTCTGGTCTGTACCGGTTTGGGTCTCTCCCCTCGGCCAGTAAGTCCTCGTCTTAAATATCCACGCCTCAGGTGTTATAGAAACAGCCTTACATATAGAACATGTAGCTTGTGCTGCCCGCTAACTAAACCAAACTATTACTAGTGATGCAGATTGTCTGAGATTATTCATACCGTCTTATCTAACCTTAGAACTATCCAGAAACGAGCTATATTGTCCGGGAAAATACGGCGATACTGCGGTACTGCCGTGGTGACAATAAAATAGTCACTGAATATCGCTGAAGTTTAGAAAACGAAGTTTAAGCTGAAGTTTAGAAAACGAAGTCGACTTTCGACTTTTGTACGGAACTTTTATCGTTCGCGTAGCGATGTGCTGACGTCGGCATGTTACGTAAACCCAGGTTTAGAAAATGAAATCGAAGTTTCATGGACACAGCCAGAATGAGTACCGGTATCCGTACATGTACCGTACCAAAACCCGTACGAATATATGTAGGAGTATCCAGCGCATCCAGTATCACCACCCGCGCGCGCACCCGGCGCGCGAATTCAATCATGACGAGCATCAGCTCAGCGGCGTTGCTGTTTTTCAAACTCGGCGGAACCCCCCGGAAGCAGTCAAACGTGCTGCCCAGCCGTCACGCACCCCCCTCGGCTTCGCAGCCGCAAACCGCTATCGTGTGCGAGTGCGTGTGCACGATGCGCCTCAACGTTGCCTCCGTGATTGCGGTGGTCGCATTTGCGGCGCTGTGCGATGGCGCCGTTGCAACTCACAACTTCGACCCACAAAACAACCCACCCACAAACGCAAACTTCTACTTCTCGTTGTTGTAGCTGCCCTGGCTATGACACTGGCAGCGGCAGCTGCTGCGTCGCGCAAGGCGAGGCAGCACGCTGAGAACATTGCAGAGCCGCGTGGCCGGAAGCGTAAGGCCGAGACCGCACAACGCCAATACTGTTGGAAGGAGGACGGTTTTGCTGGCCTCAACGCCATCAGAAATAAGCCCCCCCAACGCGGAACTAGGCAAGGTCATGTGTTCTGGCAAGAGTCCGTGCCAGCCACGGCCTGGCTAGGTGTGGACGGGATGGTGGCGCGGGGTGGGCCGGACGGAAAGAGGGCGGCCGCCCGCTGCTCGGCTGACATCGAGCTGAGCAGTGCCATAAGCTCTTGCGGCAGAGGATTCTCCGGCACGTTCGCCCGCTCCATTCTAGCAAGCGAGGCATGTGGACCCCTTCCACAGGTGGAGGCGTGGCTTGCGGATGTAGTCGCCTACTGGTGTTCGGGCGGTGCGGGTGGCCATGCTACCGGTCGCGCGCGCACACATGTCGTAATGTACAGCCACGACTTCGTTTTCGACATTGTTTCGGACTTCGAAACGAAAACAAAGTCGCCCGACTTTGTTTTCATTTTGGGCTTGAAACAAAGTCCGAATCAAAGTCCGCGGTACGTTTCGGGGTTGACTTTGTTTTCTAAACCCCGTACGAGGGCGAATCGACTTTTAAAATGTACGGGTTATCGGAAATAAAAAGTCGATTTCGTTTTCTAAACTTCAGCTTTAAGCGGATACATAGCAGGTACTATTTCGAGGAAATAAAAAATGTCCGATAGTACGGCAACTAGGACAAATGGGCTGAGATATGACAATGCCGGAGTTGTGACTCGCGAAAAAAAATATGAAAATGAAAATGTTTTACAACATGAACCGCTATATCTCGCTGTGCGGCAACTCTCTATGGATCTTTCTGCATCATCCATTTCGGGAGAAATCGAAGTGCAGAATTTAGGCCGGTATCCCCTAATCCTAGATTCTCCAAGGGATTAAGTCAAGAAAACCGTACAAGGCATTGTTTTCAAATTTTGGCTCAGCTGGAAGATGAGAGACACCTGACACTACTGTACTACGGTAAGCAGTAAAGTCCCTACATGAAGCCCACAAAATTCACCATCACCGCAGAAAACGAAAGCACCTTCAGCTAGTTATATCGCCGAGTCCGATCGCCGTGCTAAAGAACATGCTCGCCGGTCTCCCTCTCTTCCCTTGCCCATTCCGATCACATTCGTTTGGAAAGAACGGTTAAAGTAGTTATGAACGTCCCGCCGTTGGCATTTCCATAAGGTGTGACTCGCGATTGGTGAGGGGATCTCGTCCGGCAAAACGCACGTTCCGAAGGTCCCCAATCGCAGTTTAGCAGGGATGCCATGCCCCGGGCTTGAGTGGTCGCCACGGCCATCCATAGGGCAGTAGTGGCGACCCACATGAAGATATTGACGCATGTTAGTACTTTGGTAGTACTTCGGTACAGTCTGCGGTGTTAAGAGACGGTAGGATACGTTTAGTGACGGTAGGATACGTTCTTCCCATGCTTGATTGGTTGTATGACTCAACTACTTATGTTTATGCCGCGCGGAGACATGGGTCAGATGATGCAAAACCGACGACCATACGGTCGATCTCCCATAGGGACACGTCTTCCTCTTCATCAGAAAGTCCAATGGGGGCCAACGCCGCGGCATGGCTACCAAACCAATCATTTCAATCCCCAATCACTCGCTGATCTACTCGAGTAGTACCTCGCGATCATTACCACTTTTTCCATCAAGCTCTCCAGCTCCAACCCGCCTACTACGCTTTGGAACCTTTCCCCTATGGAACGCTCCTCTAAATGGCGCGCGGGCGACACGCTCACAGCTTACATTTTTGCACACGGCTTTCGCCTCGGTCGGCATTGCACAACCTATGTTAAGGCGACGCATCCGCCGCCATTTTCATTGGCGCTCCTCTTCACGGGGGTTGGGCTGATAATAATGTTGTGACGGAGGAGCCGTACACTGACCCCATGGCACCGCCCACCATGACTCCGACGCATGAGGCGTGGAGTTTCTTATTCGCTTGGCTCAGCGCTACACGTCGTTGTTCCTCGGTTGTGCAAGCCTTTAGATCAATGGCAAAACGTTCGCTCGGGACATGTTGATATATATATATATATATATAGGGTTCTAAAACTCCCGTATATGTGACATGAACCGTGCACCCATGTTGTTGTGATCCCCGTTAGGACCCGCGGATCGCACGTGCGGCTTAATAACCCAACGAACTCAGCCGATAACGGTCAATCGTCTTGGCTAAACGACCTGGAGGACGCCCTCGTTGGCTATATGCGCTAGCTCGACCGCCGCGAATTCGCGGAGCTTCTCCTCTCACTAGCTACTCTTTTCATTTTGCGCTTGCCATCATTTGGCGTTTGCAAACCCACCCACCCACTCCCTTTTTATTTGCGCTTTGACCCCGAAATCTAGCTAGGCTGTGGGTTGTCTTTATTCTACCGCAATTCACGCAAGCGCCACTGACATTATTGGCAAAACTCGCCCCCATCGCGAGTACACACATTTTAGTAGTAGCAATAATACGGGTGGTGATTGATTATTTGAAACTTGTATTCATCAAATTAAACATGATTTCAAATTTCGGTAATTACAGGTACCTGTACATGTACAAGATGTTTTTGCGCAAGGGCGGTGCTGGTGGATTTCACTACTGCTTTCTTCGTGTGCAATGCGAGCTACAAATAATTCACAGATAAATGGGCGGTGAAATAATGCTTTGTCGCTACTAAAATAAATAATAATGTGCAACACACTTGATAGTTTGATTTATTTCTTGCTGGCGATCAGTCGACTACGGCCACAATGACGCACGTATTTCGAGACTACACGCATTGCCACACCACCAGCACCCGTCGAGGAAGGCGCAGTTGGGACAGTCCTCCTTCCCTATGCAGGCCCAGTATCGTTAACCCTATAAAGCGCGCCGGACATAAGGTGATTCAGGCGAGGCGACATGGCTTGGCAGCCTCCTTCCGGGAACGACAGGGTTTATCACGGGCAGCATCACGCGGGGCAAGCGGCATCTGCCTGGCCGCACGGGTCCGGGCCGTACGGCTCGGCCCCATCAGCACAACAGCAGCAGTGGATGGCAGGCGCATCGAATGCTGTGCAACCACAGCCCCTGTGGGGTCAGCAGCAGCTACAGCAGGGAGTGCCTGGTAACTCGTGGATGACGTCACCGCCCGCGGGACAATACCCGCTGTACACACCGCCACTCGCCGCCTATTCGCTCCAGCCCGCTGTCCGTCCGGCTGCTACCGCGCCACAGGTAGCGCCTCTTCCTTCTCCCCTCTCCCCTACTGCGAGCCACATCTTCCGTACCTAGCCACGGTGGCTGGTTATGGCCGTTGTTGCGAAGGCTCCTGCAGAAAGCTGCCGGACATCTGTTCTTAGCCCCCTCGCTCCTGTCAATACGGGTTTATGGTTTATGGTTAACGATTTTGTCAACATTAGCACACAGCCACTTTCACGGTTCCAGGCTTACCAGGCAGCAGGATGTAGGACGGCCTTGGGTGTATGTGCCTGGGATTATTCATCTGATGCACACTGTGGGTGCGTAGTATGTCACACAGGCGGCAGGTGGGCGTCCTCCGCTTGGTGCCACCAACCCGTATGGTGCGGCGAGTGCGCAGCAACTTGGGCCAGGCACACTTTATGGCGCCTACCCCCCAACCGTGCCAGTGCCATCCGCAGCATATCCTGCAGGAAGTACAGCCACCACGCCCCAGGTGGATGCCTTTGCCAACATCCTGCAGGCCTCTCACCGCAAAGCTCCGAAAATCAGCCCGGCAGCAGCAGGCGAGGAGAACGAGTTCGGAGAGTTCTCCGACTTCTCCTCTGCGCCAGCTCTCTCTATCGACCCTTTTATGCCGCCATTGGCAGCTGACACCGCCCCTCGTGGTGTCTCCCGCGACCGCCCGCTTGACATGGGGCTGTTTGAGGAGTTCACAGCACCTCAGCCACCCACAGCCACAGCCAAACCCATACAGGTAACTCACGCGCCTCATTCATTGTTTGTATGATGTATATATGCACACATGTATGTATTTCGAGAGGGGAGGGCGATGGTTGACTCGGTTGTCATAGAAACCTGACGCTTGTGTAGTTTGTTTCGCAGGCCTTGCCACACAAACCATCCGTAGACGCTCCAAGGGCACAGGGGGCGGTATACCAAAAGGACGATCAGGTACCCCAACTGTTCCCATTTGATTTTCAGTGTCCTTTCAGTTCATACAGGCCGGTTTAGTTCCCTGAAACTTGTCATTCAATCCGAAGTAGACAGAGGCAGATATCTGGTATGCAAGGTAAAATGTCGCTCTGACTTCCACATTCGTATGATGCAGGTACGGTATGTCCAACGAGATGGCTCCCTCACCACAGCCACTGTCATCCACGTGGATAAATCCATCCAGCCATTCAGCTATGGCATCCGCATCCTTGCCACCGGTGTCGAGCGTGAAACTGAAAGTGCGCCCATCCATTCAACCAACTATCCATCCGTCGATTCATCCGTCCATTCATCCATCCATTCATGCATTGTTTAAACCGCCCAGTTATTCATTGAGTCACTGGCTCATCCATCTATTCTCGCATTCATCTATCTCCCTGCTCATTCATTCATTCACTCGATAATTTAATTTTACATCTAGTCACTCAGTAATGCGTATAATCGCCTATTAATTAATCTACCCACCCATCTATTAATTCACATATTCGCTCGCTCATTCACTTACTTATCTGTTTAGTATGTACTTAAATACTTATTAATCTATTTATCCACCTGTTTGTTCATTCATTGCGAAATCAAAAAATTGATTCATTCGTGCACTTATTTATGCACCTATCCACCCACCCACCCTTCCATGTATCCAATCACCCATTTATCCGCATGCCATGTCACTTGTTCATCAGTTTCCCTCTGCGTGATGTTGCATCCAAATGCACAGCAACAAAATTCGTCGAGATTGTAACCTCACCGAGTGGAGCGAGTTGCATACTGCAACTGAAATGCTGATTCTGATGCTCCTTGCCTTTCTGCTACCTGCAGGTCACCGTTTACATCCGCTTGAACATCCCTCGGCAGCTTCCCAGGCCAACTTTTTTTTATCCCAGCCACCGTTGGGCGCATCACCTGTCGATTTTGGCGATTTCATTGCCCCCCACGCTCCGCCCGGCCCACAAATGACGGCTGCAACCCAATTTTCACCCTCAGTGCCTCCGGAGCAGGCCTTGTCCGGCGCGCCGGAGCTTCCTTTTGCAAGGGCGGGAGCTGGCATGCCCTCTGTGCAACCAGAGCCAGCGCCTCCTGCTGCTGAAAACATCTTCAGCTCTCGGTGGGAGCAGCACTCCGCCGCTCCACATAAACGTCTAGAAGCAGCGGTACCGAGTACCAAACTCGGGGGAGTTCCCCCAGCTGTTCATGCCCAGGTGGAGAGCCCTGTCAGTGACGGCTTTGGAGACTTTGCGTCTGCGGCCTCCCCCCCTGCACTGACAGCTACCTCGCTGCCGGGCGGCTTAACTCCAACTTCGCACGGCGTTTTGGATGCTACCCTACCGACGCTTAAGTTGGATTCGCCGTTGTGTCGGCAACAGTTGTCAGTTCAGGATGGACCCACCGCTGGCGCGGTGGTAGAGGCGCCACTGAACGGGGACGAGGATGATGGGTTCGGAACATTTGCTGAGGCTGAAGAGGATTCTACTGGGGTGACGGTGGAAGTTACTGTTGGTGGCATCCGTGAGGGGCCGTTGTCGTTGGACGTGTTCGGGGAGGAGGACCACGAGCTGCAGAATGCTCCCATTTCGTGGGAGGCGCTGCGGCAGGCGGCGGCGGACGCCGACGTTGCCGCATCAAAGACTTCCACGGTGTTGGAGGACACCCAGGCCACTGGCAAGGAAGTCGAAGGGGGTGGGTGTGATGGCGGGCCATCCACAACAGGTAAGCGACTCTTCTCGTGCTCTCACCCCTCCACTTATTGCATTTTGAAAGGGCGTAATGATAATCTGACTCGGTGGCAATTATGCCCCGAAATCATTTAGGGGCAGATGATATTATGATATCGAGTTGCTCCGAAATACGCAACGCATACCTGTTGTGTTTCCCGACCTTCAGCCATGGACCCACATCTCTCCATGCATCTACCCGTCGTTAGTCCACTGTGTTCCAATTGCTTGGCCTGGTGATTTTCCACACAATTTCTGCAGCATATTACCTGTTTTTTTGGTGCCTTGATCTATCCGGAGACATTCTAAGGTAGGCGACCCTTTATTAGCAAGCGGATCAGTGCGTGGCTGGGTGCTGTCAAATACTGATACTCAAATACTTTATTTTAGCCACTCTGAAACGCATTCCGAAGACGTCCATTGATTGCTCACCTGCATGTTCCGAGTCAATCATGATGTTTCGTTGTCAGGGCCTGATTGTTATTACGTTGGAAAAATATAATAATCACGACCGCGCGGGCGAACTGGTTGTTGTTATAAACGCACAAGCCGACAGATTTGTAGGTAGCGATGTGAACTGCTGATGCAGGCGGAAAGGGTTGATTTGCCTTCCAGTACCAGATGATCATCGATGTACCTCCGTCACTCGTGCATGAATTGCAAACTGGTTTAATTCAACAGCAGCGGTTTTCTTCTTTTTGCTTGGTGGCTTATTATGCTCATCTTTCGCGGATGGTGGCAAAGTTCATCTAAGAACCGGCCTTAAACTGTGTGCAGGTAAGAGACAAGCAGGGAGGGAAACCCTAAGTACCCGGCACTTACCTGTAGCCCTAACCCCTCACGCTACCCCCAACATACTAGATCTGGCTTATTATGCTGCTTTTTCTTGTAAAAAATGTATTATATTTCAACAGCTGTGAAAGCGATATTAGCTACAAATGTATTACAAATGTACAATAGCGAGGAATGAATTAAAGAAAAAACGAATTTTATTTATCGGTACGCGAGGGTACGATCAGCACCAAGTAATTTAAACGAGAGCACCATCATATATCTTGCTTATGATTTGAAGAAAAAGCTGATGAAACCAGCACCGAGCAATGAATGAAAACGTACCGCAAACAAAACCGCCACAACGCACCGCCGCGCGGGCGAAGTGTTTTTTTTATTTTTTTATTTTTTTGCGCCGCAGGGGAAATATGGTTGTTGTTATAAACGCACAAGCAAGCCGACTGATTTGTAGGTACAGGTAGCGATGTGTACTGATGCAGGCGGAAAGGGCTGATTTGCCTACCTGTATCCGTCGATCGGGTATGAATTGCAGACTGGTTTATTTCAATGACAGCTGTGAAAGCGAAATTAGCTACAAATGTATCATCATCACCTCGTTGTACGGCGAGGAATGAATTAAAGGAAAAACGATTTTTATTTATCGGTACTCGAGGGTACGATCAGCACCGAGTAATATTGAAACGAGAGCACCATATATCTTTACAGTAATAATTACAAAATGCTGGGCAAACCACCGAGCAAATGAAAATAGGAAGACCCCCGCTAACAGTCGTTATCCACGGTTGCCCCCCGTTTTCCCTGCCCTCGTGTCTACAGTGTTCCTTTCAATTCAAAAGCAAAGGCCGTTATAGGCGCTATCCTCGGTGGTCGTCGGTAGCGAATGCCATGCGTCGCATGGTTGCTACTCTGAACCTGAGTGTCAGAACAAGCCTGGTACTCTTGCTGTTATTTTGCTGCGAAACCCGATATCGAAAGCGGTCTTATGATTTTTTCCTTCGACTAGCTCATATGTTTGGGTTCCATCCGAAAGTATACGAGCATGTACGTGTAGAATGAAAAGCTACCGACACCGCTAAGCAAATGTCGATTAAAATAAGCATGTAAAAGAAAATTCTGAGAAGAAACACTAGTGGAGACCACCAAGCAAAAAGAAGAAAGGAGGAAAACGCCGAAGTCCAAGGACCAGGAAGGCATGCCATAGAATAAGGACGGCCCTCCTGCAAAGCGTCGCGAAGATAGGGACCCAAAGTAGCATGAAGCGCAATTGAAAGACGTTACATGAATTCTCGCCGCACATCCCCCCCAAAACGCCGACAAGGAACATAAGTAGCTCGACGAACGAAATGTTGCATGCCGACATAATTGTCAGAACGCAAGAACGAGAGTCAGCAGCACCCATGCGAGGGAAGCGACGAACAGACGATTAAAAAGATGTCGTCCAAACAAAATAAGTAGCAAATAAAGAAATGTGGCCGTCCGGTCTCAGTTTCTGCCCTATATTGTACCCTCCGCCCTACATTTAGATAAGGATATCCAACAGTCGTACCAAAAAATCAATTTTCGCTGACCGACCATACTCCTCAAACGCGGTGAGGGCATGCAACATTGCATCTTTGATGCTGATTTGGATATGCTCCGTATTTACATCCGACTACTAGTTAGCGCCAAGGAATGTTCCGCACTGTATCGCTGGTTCAGCACCGCCGATGGCCCACCGTCTTGTCCCAAGACGCGGAGTACAGAGGGTACCTTCACGAATATCCGGAATGTATCGCTAAATCCCTCAGCATCTCGGCGCCAACCCCGCCTATCCCCTCGTCCCTATTACCGAAACGAGATCTTCCCTATTTAGAATGATATCGTACAAATTCTCCGTTCCTATGTCCTTCAACTTCAAGCTCTATAGGATGCCAATAAGGATTTGATTATCAAACACATGGACATGCAGCGAGAGAGGCAGACTCAATTACACATTCGCGGCTAAAGAAAAGTGTTTAAAGATCCGACACTTCCCCCACTCTGGCTTCAAAGTAGTGTTCTGTCACAAAAATTGTTGTCGCCGGCGCTGTGGATGGGTGATTGGGTGCCGTCATCTGCTGTCGTGACTAAGCACATGTGGCGATGCATCAGGCGACGGGGTTGAGGAGGAGGAACAAGGCTGGAGTTGGTCGGACGGCGGTCCCGGATCCAGCATTCAAGTAGGCGCTCATGTAGGGCCAGTGACTACATTGCATGGTAGGAGCCACTCCTATGCAGCGGCTTGGCCTTCGGCCACAGAAGCTCAACAGCGAGCTGAGGTGCCTGGAGAGACTGTTGCTCCTTCAGCCGCTTCCATTGTGTGCTCCAGTGCCGAGACAGGAAGACCACAGGATATGAGCTTGCCAGAGCCAGCTGCGGCAACTCCTTCCCCGGCAACATGCAATACCAATTTCAGCTTGGGAGAGGGGATGGCAAACTACGACTGGCCAAAAACGGGTGAGGATGCAAATGAGGATCGACGTGCCGGCCTGCAGGGGTCAGGGTGGACCACTCCTGTTCTTGAGCCAGCTGGCATGGGTGGCATGAAGGGAGGGGAGGCGGAAGCGGGTGTGTGGTCGAAGGAAGGGGCCGCCCCTCCTGTGGAGTCCTCGAGTGTTGCAGGTGCAGTAGAGGATGAGGGCTGGGGCTGGGCAGAGGCAGCTGCAACTGCAGGTTCTGCTCCTCCTTCGTCGGACACTCATGCAGCGACTGACAGAGAACCGGTTGCGGGAGACACTGGAGTGAAGCCTGGGACAGTGAAGGACGGCGGTGTAGACGAGGAAGAATGGGGCTGGGCAGCTGCCGATGATGCGACCCCAGCAATGGGGGAGCAGGTCGATTCGGCGCAGCATGCGCAACAAGGGCAGAATCGGATGGCGCCCTGTCACGGCCGTGCATCTGCGATGATCGCAGAGGACCTATTCAGCGAACGCATTAATGAGGTTGTGGAGGATTTGGATAGGAAGTCTTCAAAGGCTGCGTGTGGCACACAAGGTCATTATGGAGCGCAAGTGGAGTGTACCTCCACTGACGAATCTGCCGCTGTGGTAGCATCGTCAGAAGTGGAGGCAGAGGGTGCGGAAGCGATTCTAGCACTGGACGAGGCCGTCTTCAGTGACTATGCCATCTCTAATGACTGGGCTGATGAATGCGCCAGCGTTATTGCGCAGAAAATGGGCAGCGACACCTATGGTGCGCTCCTTCTATGCTGCATTCCCGCTTTATGTTTTTCCCGTGCTCATGTCCTCGCCGCCTTTCCATCCTCAATGATGTACTCAATGGGGTTTTTTCATTGTTTAGTATTACATGATTTACTATTAGGTGTCGGTTTCATTAGTTATGTCGTTCGCAATAGCGCATTCGCTCGTATTTGCACAGCGCCAGTTTCGCAGTGGTGAGATTGGACGACCCTGTGCTGCTGCCTTCCCGAAACGAGAGGTAGCAAGGGGTGGGAGTACGACCGTGGTATGTAGTGCAATGTATTCCCTCACTCCACAGTACCGCGACATACGCTTTGCCGCCACTGACCCTCCGCCCTGTGATCAGACGACGCGTAAAAACGACCATGCCGTAAGGTCCCGCTATCAGACCCCCTCAGTTTTGGTGGTCCTCACGAGCAAGTGCCAACCAGCAGTTTTTTTAAGACGTGCGTTATTGGTGTCTATCCATCAATTACACCTCATCGTATTACGTCAAGAGTTTTTTTAAATCTTTCCACCGGTCTTAAGGATATGTGCGTCGGGAATTCATGTAACGCCTTGTAATGGTTCTTCACGATACCTTGGGTTCCTATTTTCGAGGTGCTTTGTGCGAGGGCGGCGCTGATGTTGTTGGATACCTCTCTGTCCCATGGGTTTGGACCTGTGAGATATTTCCTTCTTCATCTATTTTGTGGTTTCCACTTCTCTTTCTTGTAAGCAACTCAGTGTATTTCATGCAAATTATACGGTGTGTATGTATTCAAAGAGAACCATGATGACAGGGGAAACAATTTTGTTTCGTCTTTCCGTGTATTGTTCATCGTGTCTCTATGTGTACCTCTAGTCAAGATATTTTAAGTGAATTGAGATGTAAAGAATGAATTAGAAAGAAAGCATTGGGGGTTGGGTGGTGACGGCATGAAATGGTCAAACTTGACCCCAGGGATCTCGTACCATGATGCGAAGGAGTCTGTGAAAGCATTCGATGCTATTAATGTCAAAGTATGCCGCTTTTGCTTTTGCTTTGGCTTGTGCTTGCCCGCGCGAGTTCGCGCTCCGAGCGTGCACGAGGACCGTATACTTCACTTCTTACTCTAAGCTTTGGGCTGCACACTGGTGAAACAATGTTGAGTTGCAGCGATGCGTCTACGCTGTGAAGTAGGTAGGTACTACTGGTCAATACATATATCGAGCACAACCTGACCTCGTACCATGCCGATGGCGTGTTGATCATGCAACGCGTGGCATAGTATATAATGAGGCTCCATGTGCATGCATTACTTTAGCCCGTCGTCGTTGTGGAACATTCCGAAAAAGCAGAGGTGGTCCAGTCTGGCAGTTTAGTTTCCAACCCCTCAAAGACATAACCCCTCCCTTGGCCTGACTTGTGTGTGTGTGTGTGTGTGTGTGTGTGTGTGTGAGTGTGTGTGTGTGTGTGAGTGTGTGTGTGTGTGTGTGTGTGTGTGTGTGTGTGTGTGTGTGTGTGTGTGTGTGTGTGTGAAGGGGTACATTTATAAGCAGCTGGTATGGTCCACTGAGAACAAGTTGTTCGTTTTGACGTGTCAGATGGTCACACGTCGGAGTGGCAAGGACGGCCCCCACTGCCACCTACTGCTGGGGCTGCGCGTGTTCGCAGCCTTGGCGACACTTGGTGCGCGATGCTAGAGGTGTCATTGCAGCTTCTTGAGGATGGAAGGCAATGGTGGGGGGTGAGGGCTTTGCCACCACGCTGGTTACGGAACCAGATGTGTTGGCACCTTTCTCTCGGCGACGTAACCTGCCGTATGGCATTAATGCTTGTTTTTGACCGCAATGTGCGCGTTGCCGGTGGTGTTCCAGGCGGTCGTGAGCAGCGGGTTGGCGGACGAGCTAAAGCTGCGGTCGGAGGTGCAAGATTTTTTTGCCGCTCTTGCAGAGGTACCAACCCGCAGCTGTCACTGTTCGTCAGGGCTGTAATGCAAGTGTTTTTTGAGCTGCTCCCAATAGTATTTCGATTTATTGACTGCGCTGTTTTTACGTTTCCTTTTTGTTTGGCGGTTTCCACTGCCTTTTCTTGTAAAAAAATATTTCACTTGTGTGGTTGTTCAGTATTGAAATCCGCCGCGCCATTGAAGATCACTTGCTTACCTTTTTGCTTCAATCAGCCTTATCTGCCGTTTGTCTGCGCTTGCTCTGCTATGAATGTTTTTAGTTTTTGTTTTCAATACACACACACGCACGCCCCCCCCCCCCCCCCCCCCCCCCCCACAACACACACATGTATACATGGACACGCATCCACCCACACCCACACTTGTAAAAAGATCACGATCCACACACACACACACACACACACACACACACACACACGCGCAT
Source organism: Tetraselmis chui (assembly GCA_026401115.1). NCBI lineage: Eukaryota > Viridiplantae > Chlorophyta > Chlorodendrophyceae > Chlorodendrales > Chlorodendraceae > Tetraselmis > Tetraselmis chui. The sequence continues at coordinate 249,364 of JAPMLY010000126.1, forward strand.
ACCCACACACACAACTACCCACCCACCTACCCACCCACCCCTACTCATACACGCAGGCTCTGAATATCGCCACAACTTCCTAGAGACTTGGCAATGTATCGCGAGAAAGCATGAATCCACTGTGCATACTCAGCCGTATTTCCAAGCTCCGCCGCTGACACAATTGCCTTTACTTCTGGCAGATTGTGTTTGTTTGGCGGCTGCTGGAGGTTTGCGCCCGGGTGGGGGGCAAAGCCGCTGGCTTGTCAGAGCCACACCTCTCCGCCGCCGCCGACCTAGCGGGACGATGCCGAGCTGCCTGGGAAATGCCGCTCAACAGCAGCGCCAGCAGTGAACACCCACCCCCGTCCACGCTGCAGACGTCCGCCCTCCATGTGCTACCGAGGGAGAGCCACCCCGCCTCTGTCGCTCGCCTTCAGTGGCGCCCGACATTCGACCTAGAACAGGCACGAACACCCCAGGCATGCAGCTGCAGGAGCAAGGCCACGATTTGCGACCGTCATTGTGCAGTATTTGCTTTGTGATGTTGGGATATTTTTTTCCTATCTGTCTTGCGCGTGAACTATTTATGAGTTTTTAAAAACTTTTTCTGGGATCATTGCTGTACAGGTGATTCTAGCTTCGCAAGAGAGAAAAGCGGCTGGTTGCAGCGGTGACGAACAGGTGTGCACTCTGTGCTGGGTGCCGCTGGCCGCGTTTAGTGAAATTGAGCTTGGCGACGTTCCAAGTGCATCAATGGAGGAGGATGTCGCAGACGGCGATGGTGGCGCCTGCCTGAGTCCATTGGCCGCCATGTGGCGTGGGTCCGTGCTGGCTAGGCCTTAGCAAAAAAGACACCCCCTCTCCACCCCCCTGCCCCGCATATGAGCCGTGCTTGGTACTCGCACGTGGTGCCTAATATCCGCCTAGCAGCTCCACTGCGACGTCGATCGAATTTGTGTCGCTGCGCTGATTTAGCTGTGCTTTTGTTTATCTTTTCGGCCATTAAAAGGACTAAAATGGATGTTTAAATGCATGATCAGCAGGCGACCACCGGCAGACCAAAGCGTCTCTCATGCCATGTAATGAAAGGTCATGACTGGTTCGCCATTTGGGTATCGTGGTTCGTCTCGGCGCATCCCAATAATCCCAAATTTAGACTCCACTCCGAAAGATTTAATTCAGTTTTTTGTTATTTCCTTAATCTTACGCCGCACGGGTGATATTTTTGGAAAGCATGCGAGCAAAAACTCACAGGACGCAGGTTTGGATAAACACTGCACGATGTAAACATGTGAGGGTGATTGGCTTAGGGGAGGGGTGAGGTCCAACTTGGCCGTTAGGGACGCATCACGTTGACGGTGGTGTTTGGAATTGCTTGGGTTGCCGCCCCACGCGTGGCACACGTCGGGAATTAGACTCGGAAATTAGTAGGAATAAAGAATTGGTAAACATGTATCGACAAACCCTGCACAAACCGCTTCATGAGGTGAGCCGAATCCGACGGGTGTTGCTTGGCAGTGCGGCTCAACTTTGCCGGAATAATTCGGAAATCAAAATAATTCACTGAAAATATGCGTGTGAGTGTTTGAGCACTGGAGTATGTGCGTTCGGCGCGCATTGAAACGACGTGTCCAACGGAACATGTTTCAAAACGTCTTGTCCTTATGGTTAGAGTAAGTTATGATCGTTTGAACATTGTGTCCGAAAGCAGCTTGCCCTTGGGTTGTGCGCATATCGGTGGTAAGTCTACATACGCGATTTCGTGCATTTCCCCCAGAGCGGCCTGCCCTACATCTCATCCTTCCGTCGCCTATGCATTATATTTGCGCGACCGTCGCATGAACATTCATATTGTGGCGCCCGTTACTCTTTTCGTCTAACTAGCACAGCAACTGTGTGAAAGAGCGTGCCGAACGGGTGCGGGCGCGATAACCCCAAGTACTCAAGCCCGGTAGCGCTCGAATTCGCCCCCCGTAGTTCTCGGCGCATTTCATCTTGGGCGCCAAAGGATTGCCTAGAATTTCAGGAGACTGGTCAATAAAATCGACGCATGGTTACATTTTTTACTTGCGAAGGTGCGAAATATTGTTCGGACTTTTGCGGAGGAGTGTTTCTTCCATGCTATGCCCTGATGATGGGATGTCCATAGATATTTGGAAACCAAAAGAATTTCTTACAAGAAAAAACAGTGAAGGCCAACAAGCAAAAAGAAGAAGAAAAGGAAAAAACTTAAGCCCGAGGGAAAGGAAGGCATGCCACAGCGCCAGCATGTCCATACATATTTGGTGCCATAGCATATATAAGTATTTGTTGATGATTATTCCATCTATTCTGTAAGCAGATAAATATATTTTTCTTGGGCAATAACAGCTCGTTAATTAAGCAGTATAATATACAAATCAGCAGCGCGGTACAGGTACAGGTACGCCCAGCATCAGGTACCTGTACCTGTACCGACGGGGACAGTACTATTGAACTTTATTATTATATACTTTTCTTAGCGGCGATGCTAAAAATGATGAGCGCTGTCATAATCCGGGAAAAATGGCTCTCTTCCCCGCATTCATAAGAAAAAAAAAGTGCCTTGGATTCCAAAACCCTCTTGTCACTCTGGCTTGCTCTCATATATATATTGCACCCCCCTTTCTTCCCTTTCCACATTCCTATTTGAAGAGGGAGAGATCCGCCGCCGTCTGTTGACAACGACGCTCGTCGAGGGTACTTCGTTGATGAACGTGCTAAACATGCGTGACGTAATAAAGACTACCGAGCCGTTTGAAATGGCTTCTTGGCAACCTCTGGTTCCGCCTCGTGCGGAGATCAACGAGCCTGTTACTTTGTGCGTCGCGGATGAGTACGGCGGTAGTGGCGATAATAATTTGTTCAATTTCATTACTTCACGAGCGTCGAGTAACGGCAACGACTGCACAGCGGCCGCTCTTTTTGCAGCGAGCCAGCGTCAGCCTGAACATGTTTCTGTCATCAGCCCCGTTCTGGAGCAAGGAGAACTACGAGGCCTGGTCACTTCACCACACAACTCACGCGAGGGACAAGCCGTATCCGAGTCTGGTCGTTGGTATATATACACTAATGGAAGTAGGTCGCCAAGTCGTGATGCTGCTGGTAATAACCTTGTCGTCACACCAGTCGGCTGTGTGGCGGGGTTCTGTGGATCTGCTAGGGCTGAAGATATCATGATGGTTGATGACCCGCCAGTATCCGAAGCAACAACTCACAGCCGGGTCACAACGTGGCCACCGCTCCGGCAAGCTGCTGGGGTACGAATCATTGAGTGTGATAGTTACGAAGCTGATAATAAAAAATCACCAGCAGGGGATGAGAGCAAATACAACAGCAGCAAGACAGTCGGTGGCTCTGTTGCGACTTCGGGCAACATGGCCACTCGCCCCCCCGGCAGAAGTACGAAAGCACCGAATGCTCGCGAGGCCAACCGGTTGGCCGTGCGGAAGCACCGGGCGCTAAAAAGGGACGCGTTACAGGCGCAAAAGGAAGAGTGCGACCGGCTGATGGAGCTTTTGGCCCACACAAACAAAGAGCTGAATCAGTTGAGGCACGGCGTGCCAGCACTGAACCTGGAGGAAAGAAAGGAACTTGAACAGCTTCGCGCATTTAGAACTCGTATCATAGAGGCAGTTAACACCGACTCGACGGTAGATCGTGCCAGTGAGCAGTAGCCGCGCTGACTCCCATACTTATTTAATCATAACGCGCGTGCGTTTATTATTTACTTGCTTACTACTGGTAGGTGCGCCGCCAGCAAGTGTCAGGCTTCCTTCTATCCCGCGTGGCGGGCGGACATGGTGATGCTTGTTATTGCCATTGGTCGCTCAATGCATCACATGATACGGCGCCGCCGGCTATTTTATATACCGTGTTAATGTCATATTGCTTGTCTGCCTGAGCCTCGCCCTGGACAAAACATATTGCTTGTACTTCATATCATAAGGATGTATAGTAGCTCGTAGCTTGCTGCTGCATAAACTAGCGACCGCAGACCACTACGTACATCGGGTCGGATGAATTCAAATCGGTCATTTAGTCGCTATATTGGTTACCGACGAAGCACGGAAGTGATGCATAAAATATCGAAGTCAACGGTCTCTGGCGGTGACAGCGCGCCGTTTCATTTCATGAAAAAGGGACATGTATGCATGTACACTTACATATGTAAACTCGTGCGGTGCGTCGATAGCTCGAGGAAGCAGATACCTCAACCATCAATACCGAACAACTACGTTGCTCTTATGCATGGACGTCTCGTTATGTTCATTTCATACTGCATGCTCACCACACCGTGATTCTGCTGATGCCCTACCGACGCTCGCCCAATAGCCAATATGTTTGACAGATTCTAAGTTCCACAACCATGTATACATCCACGCACGTACGCCTAGCAAGACAGCTACGCTTCCATTTCGGACCGGCGTTTCTTTCGCCGCCGCCACCAGTCTCTTCGATTTATTAGAGCACATGTCCCATTGCGTATTCATCACGTCCTTGCTTCTCGTCAGGGGCCATTGTTAATCTTGATGTGGTGCTCGATTCAGCCCTTTCATTATTGATACATGTGCATATATATGGCTTGCCCATATCCAAAGACCCGAGCAAGTGCTCTGTCAATGATTTCCACAAAGACTTCTGATTCCAAGAACATCAAGATTGGCCAGTGTCCCTATGATAGCTATCTAAATTGTCATCTACTTTGCAATTCATTTTAGTAAATCATTCAATACGAAGTCGTGCTGGTTACCAAATGAATATGCTAAACATCCATGATGTCTGTCAATCTTTCAATTATAAGTGCATATCATGCTGCCGACGTTCCTCATGTCATGTCACCTAGCAGGCAGTTGATCGTCGTTGTATATTGTTTCTCCTATGTTCACTTAGGAGCGGGCCTTGCCTGCCGCGTGCAGTTGTGCAACGGTTTATGCATATCTATCAGTAGTCTGTCGATTTCTGTGTGCATGTGTTGATACATGTGTGTATATATGTCATTGTTCACCCTTCCCGCAATCTTCCTCTGTATTATGTGCGCGTGCTTAGATTTTACACGAAAATCCATTTTAAAACTGTGAACGTGGGTGACACGCACGCCGTAATTCACTGTCGAGCGAGCAAGACACCAGCACCACTGCTACCCCCACACCACTCAATCAACCGGGTGACGCAAGGAGACGTGAGTTGAATTCACGTGTTGTCAAAGAAGCTGCACATCCCATGTGCAAAACGTCTATATGGGTGTCTTGAAGGATAATCATTTATAATACTTAGACAAGAAACATATGTAGGGGGCTGGGGGTTCATGGCTAAGTCAGCCGAACTTTTAAAGTCATTTCATGATGTATGATGTATTGCCTTAGTTGACGCGGTGGACTAAGAACCTCCCGCACACGGCAGCGGGCAGTTGAAAGAAATGTTAAAATGATACAAATAAAATGACTGCGTAATATCGGAATTGGCAAGCACGCGAGGCGTCAACGACGGGGGCGAGTGATGGTCTTCATTCAGCCAAGTTCTCAAAAAAATTATTGTATATCTGTGTAGGGTGTTACACAAGAGAAAAGGTTTACCTTACTTTAAGTCTCATCTTTGATTCGCGGATGGTGGCTAAGTTCAGATTACCTTATTTTAAGTGGTCATAAAACTTTAATGCATTTCCCGGTATGACACGATTTACTGTAAGAGAACGGAACCATTAATGGCTCACTAAGTGGTGGAATGAAAAATTGTCACGGACCAAATAAGATTGAACCTGTGGAGGGTACAAAGGGGGGGGGCGTCGTTCGCGACGTCGCAAAAGAGGCAAATATCGAAAATGCGGTCGTATGGAGCGCAGTTACCTGTCAGTTCTACGCAATCTGTCGTACCTCACGTGCTCAAGCGTGTGAATAAGACAACATGCATGATTGAAGTAATCCGCCATGCGCGCGCGCGCGTGTGAAATTCAGATCGATTCTGCGCGTTTATTCTTGTATGTCGGGACGGCGATGAGAAAAGGGTGCACTGCTGTCTCTAGACACGCATACCTCAGATATGGTTGCCGAGGATAAGTATCCGTCGCGGGTACCATGTGACCTTACAAACTATTGGGGGCTGGCGCTCGCGTCGCATGCGGCCTCACTGGCGATTTCAGCGATATTATTGCAAACAACATTAGTATGCAAGCGCGACAACGTGCAGGAAATTCGCTTGTCAGATTTCGTAGCATCACGGACCTAGAAATCACTAATTCGTGAGCGGTAATCTAGTCATACCTCCGCAGCTTTAGCTCTCCATATGCTTAAGAGGACTCGACACCAATTTGTCTCCAACCAGAATTGCTCGCTTCGAAGTTGTAAACAACATACCTTATTTCCATTGAAATATCCAACAAGACGACTCGACAGGTAATACACAAAACTACATCTATGTCTATTTGCACAGTACATTTGTAGTGGGCGGAATGGGAAGCAGCTGCAGATCCGGTGTATCTCTACTGCATTAGTGCCGCTCATCGACCACCTTACATCTACAGCATGTGATAGCGGAAAAGAGAGGACAATCACACGTCTTATCCAGATCGACGAGAATTTTATACTGAGATGGGCCATGCGGAGAAACTCGTTCGCACGTGACGGATACTGGATAATGTTAAATATGAAAAGGCTATCATAGGACCGTATCCTCGCGCACACGTCATCGTACACATGCGCGTCCGCCACGGGAGTCTTGGTCCACTGCTATTCATGCCGTTCACCACACACGCGCCCGACCGCGCGCGTAAGACGTCTACAACAACGGTTGTACACAGCGCCCGCCGAACGGCCGACCCGTATGATAGCGACAAAAAAACCTCGTGCATTCTTAGTAACGATGCCCGTTTTCGGCCGGTACTTGGTAAGGCCTCGGGTTGCCAACGGGATGCTCCGGGAAAAAAGGGCACATAATCCTTACATGCAGCTCCGCCTACATTATAAAACCATACATACCACCTACCTAGGCATGTAGTACACACGGTGAACACGATGGTACGACGAGGTATTTGAAGTGACACGGTACATTGTATCCTAAAACAAATATGATCTTCGGTCAGCATTCGCACTCATTGAGAGCGGACGGTATGGAGACGGAGTGTGAGCGTATACCGCTTTGCGAGGACGGATCACGCCGGGGCGTCGACCTTGCAATGGCTAACGGTCCCATAGTGATGTCAACGGAGCATACGCATGCGCGGCTTACACCGCCCGTAGCGCCACTTTTCACGCCTTCTCTGCGACTCTAACACAACGTCAATGCTTTGAGTCACGTGGGGCTCCGCCCACGTGGCGTCCTTCATGGCGGTGAACTGAGCCTTGACCGCCTTTAGCATCCCCATCGTCTCGTATCGCTCATGCCCGAAGCCACCGCCCCTGGCAGCCGCCTGAACGAGGCAACAAAGGCAGAAACCATGCTCCTAAAAATGAGGAAACAACACTACTGAAAAGCGAACATATGGAATTCAAATGACATAAGAAAATATCAGACACACCCATGACGCGGTCTTCAGGTGGAAGTAGTGCAGACGATGGAAAGTGAATTTTTGAGACACCCCCCGAAAATATAGCCGGGAGGTGGAGGGGACCGACAACATGAAAACGAGGCAGCACAAAAGGTTAATCAAGCTAAACATTGTTGTAAATTTGCAGGAAAATGAATGAATAGACAGGAAAACATGGTGAAAAATAATGCAATTAAAAACACTCGTGCTATTGCAACTGCAAGGCGAATTACGCAGCCTGAAAGTAATTGTGTGTTCGGGTGAGTCAAGAGAGAACGAGATTGGGAGTAGAGGGGGAGGGGGGGGGGGGGCGATAATAACATAAGACGAATAAAGTTCAAATAGCAATATGAATAACATATCTAGCTAGCTCGACGTGCTAACATCAAATCGGCAAGTATGCTATTTCAGGTGCTTCAAGGAGTGGATCCAAATCCTTCCGGGCAAATATGCCCTTATTTCAAACCCCGGAAACTTGTCGGAATCGGGAACGGATAGTTACACGTAGGTCGTGCCGGCTGTGGTGTCGTGCCGGCACACAAGGGGGCCGGCTGTGGTGACTAGAGAAGTGAGAGGTGAGAGATGGCGGCCGGCGAAGGCATCGGCACGGCCGGCCGACCGCCACTAATAGGGAATAGAGTACCGCTAACCGCATAACACTAAGTACTAGGATGACATATAGCTACCTTGTACATAAGCACTAGGCAACGGGATGCTAGTGCCTCGGGGATATGTGTATGGTTTGATATATCATACACCGGCATGTATGATCACGCGTTATCATAATCAGTACTTTTTCAGTTAAATACCGCTATGTACAGTCAGTGAATATCTAAAGTAACGGCAGACACGCCTAAGCTCAGTATCGTCTGCACCACCGACTTCGGCTACAGATCGAGCGACTATCCCTATCATAAGGTATGGTGCACCACGCCCGCTGAATATTGGGGAAGGGAAGGGTTCAAGATACTAGAGGTGCGGCCGTGGGGCGTATTTATTCCGTACGGACCCGCCTTATGTCACCACAAGCTTGGAGGTCGAGTAGCATTTGGAGTTCGTAGCCAATCGCTGTCGTGCCGTGAGCGGGGCACTAATTGCAAAGTCCCACACTCAACGCACATAAAGGAAGTACTCCGCAAGGTACCCTCGTCTAAGTTGCACTGGAGGTAGCAGATTCGTTTGTTGTGACCGTTTTCGGAGCGTTCATTGTTGTTTAGGGTGTGGACGCGTTCTTCTTGGGATCTTTCGGTTCGGCCGAATAACGGTCCGGATAGTAATCACATGTCCCGACGTTGGGTTGACACAACGTGATCATGTAACACGTTGGAGACCAACGACTGGTATGCAATCTAAAAAGTCTCCTGAATAGTTTGGGTCGAATAGGGCTGGGTTATTTGAATGTGAAACTTAATAAGCTCCAACAGGAGGTGACGCATATGTTGTAGTCGTCGAGCACGAACATCTATTAAGCTTCCTCCATCGCATCAATAGTCACTAACGCTACCTCTCCACGGATTTTCTTCGAAAGAGACACACAACACTGTTGAGATATAGTATAGGTATCGATATAGCATGGCACCTCAAAGTTAGAGATAGGAGTTGACGTAGTGCACGCCAAGGCCGCCAGGCCTCCTGAGCTTATAGTGGACGTAACACAACATAACTCTTATGCGCCGTCTGCACTTGCCTGTTGACACTAATTTTACTATTGTCACTTATCATGTTGTCACTTGTCCGCCTGTTGACACTAGTTTTAAATAAAGTGATCCATTGCAGTGCTAAGGTAAACCATGGTCTTTGCTTCTGGTGTAGATTTCTGATGGAAGGAAGGCCTTGGGAAAGACCTTGTGCGTACTTCACGATTTCGGTGAAGTAGCTCTTTATTTTGCGAGGGGCCACATCGAGGGATGTGCAGCAAAAAGGTAAGTGCCTATTCCACATTCAATAGAAACTAAATGATATTGACTTTTCTCAACTTCTTTTCCTTAAACACGCCCGAACCAAGCATTTCGCAACATAGTCATGCGTGCATCTTTGACGTCATTCGCCAGTTGGTGCACACGCCATGTTGAGCTACATGTTTTCATCCATGCATGGCTGATCCATTTGCACTTCTATGAATACCAAAAAGCATAATTCAATCTGTCCCCGAGGGCTAGTATTAGGTGCTGAAGAATGTTAGGCACGCAAGTCGGCGTGTATGTTCTCGTAGGAAAGCATAATACACAACTTCAAGATGTCTACTCGTCCGTTTGTCACATGTAGGCTCTCCCCCCCCCCCCCCCCCCCCCTCACCATTATATATAGAGCAGCACGCATTCCAATTAGGCATTATCGCCACAGTAATCATTCTCAACACCTCCCACATCGCTAATATGTTTGGGTTGCATGCTGCAACGGTGACTTTAAGCACGGGTGGGAGCATCGCTACGTCAAGGAGATAGCCGTCTCGGGGATCCGATACGGTGTTTTTTGGAGCGTGGTCGCCCTTGTCATCGGAAGACCCGCTATAACGAGGCTCCATAACGAGGTCGTCGCTAGTGTGGTCGGGTATGATTTCTGCGTTTGTTGGCCGTGACATTAAGTTCGAACTATAGCTAGCGAAAGAACCCCACCATATAAGGTAGTTCGGTAGTGTGAGTTCGATAGTCCGCGGACCGGTATCACTCACTACCGACCCTCTGTAATAAGTGGTACGAGTAACGCATCGTCCGTAAGTGCACATGGAATTTGCATAGCTAGTCGGGGGGGTTGAAAGGGCATTCGCACTGCAACGCACTTTCTGGTGATGATCTGTGTGGGTCTGGGAGTTGCATAGCCAAGTTTGTCTAGTTTAGCGTTAAAGTTGCGTGCGGGATCGTGTTCTAGCCGCATGTCGACGCAATTGACCACCCAACACGGAAGCCGACGGACGCGCCAACCGTCCCATAGCTTTGGTTACGTTCTTGTCGTCACGTACAACTTTTCAGGTGTTAAAGGGGGTATATGCGGGTAGAGAAAGATGCCTTTCGCGTCACGGTCGTTTTCGTGGTTGTGGTGATGTATGCCGACAAGCGATCAGACCAAATCAGCCGTTCGAACAGCTTCCGCCCCCTCCTGGGTTGTGAGCCGACGGAGTTAAGCTAAGGACACTCTGGGGTACACGCTCCTGAAGTTTGACAAAGTACTAACTTTTCCTCGCGTGGGGGTGACCAGTTTTTTTCGAGACTCTTGTGTATGATTAGTCATACAAATGTAGTACTTATCATACACATATCCCCGAGGCACTAGTGCTAACACCCCTCTCAAGGTAGCCGACGTCTTGACGTTGTCCTAGCTTGCGTTGAGGAAGGAACCATCTTGGTCGGCGCCCGCCGGCGGCGCAGCGGCGGCGGCCCCGGAGGGGGGTGCGCTCGCAGGCCCGTCGGCATCCCCTCACCTCCCCGTGGTGGGCGCTGGAAACCCCGTAGCCGTGCCAGGCATGGCACGGTAGGGGGCTAAGAGGGCCGACAGCTCGATCCGTGGGATCTGCAGCTGTCGGGAAAGCCCTGTACAGAGGGCTTTTGAAAAAATAATTTCTGTACACTACCGGCGCCAAGATCTCCCGCTCGGCCCGTCCGATATGTTTTTTCGCGTACAGATACTCCTAGATACAGCCTTACTTTTAGGAGTGGGACCTGTACTACGGCAGCGTTTGATGGCGAGGAGGGTACGGCCGGATCAGCGGTGGGAGGCGGGTGTTGGAGCTGGTGGTGGCCAGCCGGGAAGCAGCGCCAGGAAAGGGCGCTCGCTAGCTGTCGACCAGCCCTGTGCCGGTCGAACCTTGCCGAGGGGTGAGGCAAGACATGACACATGACGGTGGCGAGTCGCAGACGGAGGAGCGGCTACAGGAGGCGGCGGCGATCCTTAGGATCAGCCGCCGCCGGAAAGCCCTGTACGGAGGGCTGTACGGAGGGCTTTTTTGGATACTAAAAATAATGTCCGTACCCGGCATCGCGCTAGTTGGGGAGCAGCACCAGGGTAGGGCGCTCACTAGCGCGCCGCTACGTCGTCCAGCGTCATCTCCCGGGGGGAGGAGTCAGCTGGGACGGCAAGGAGGACGGTCGCGACGGGAGGAGCGACACGATCTGGCGACGACGACCCTTTGGGTCGGCGCCGCCGGAAAACCCGGCACGGAGGGTTTTGTTTAATTCCGGGCGCCCGCGGCCCGCCGGATCCGGCTACGGTGACCTTCCCCCCCCCCTCTTCGACACCCACTACCCCGACATACCTTCATACTCCTAGGAGTCCTTGAGCGTGGGCCCGGGTGAGCGCGGAGGCCCCCGCTCAAGAAAAGGCTGCTCGGTGGACGCGCGATCAGAGGGGGGAGGGTACGGCCACAGGCCGGAAAACCGACAGGTACCCGGGTACCAGACAGTGAAAAAACCGGGGAAATGAGCGGGGAAAATTCAGGCGCGGAGGCAGGAGCGCTAGTTTTTTCTATGTCTGTGTGTCTCGGTCCCCCCCACCTGTCCTCGAGGTGGTGGGGGACCTCGACAAGGAGGACCGCCGCGTCGGTGAACGCGGCAAGACCTTGGGGCGGGGTTTACGGGATGGAGCGGCGGGATCGACGAGCGACCGCGCGAGGAGGGGTTTTTTGCCAGCCTTTCCCCTCCTACCTTCGGCAAGACCGAAGTCACGCGGGAGCTAGATTAGGCTGGCCCGTCGTCCCTCCCGAACGCCGACCGGCCTAGGCCGGTCGACACCCCGGTTCGGCGGGAGCGGGCCGTGCATCGTGAAGGTCGAGCAGCAGTTTAGTTTTGCATTTCTCGACAAGTGGATTTATTTTTAGATCTGTTTTCTTGATTACAAAATTATTAGCTGTTACTGCCATTGGAGAGGTTGGGATTAGTGGTTAACGGTCTACCTCACGCTTCTAAGTCCTGTATGGCATAGCAAAAGGGGGGGCCCAAAGACAGCAGCCGGTTTATACTGGTATTGTTGTAAACAATTTCAATTTCAATTTCAACCATCTTGGTCGAAGGTGTAGTGCTTGTAGCGTGTGTCTCAAGCCGGGTAGGTGTAGCGACATGCGCTCAGACGAATGTGCCGCTACCGGCGAGTTGCCGATATGAAGCGGTTCCAAATGTACTGCGTATTGTACTTGTCTGTCATGTAGAGGGAAAAACTGTCTCCGGGCGAATTAGCCGACGCATGAGAGCGACCGGCGAGGAAAACGCAAAGCCAACAAGGCCACATGAGCGTATAGACACGCAAAAGCATAGACGCGCGATCGTGTTGACTCCCCCCTTTCGCCGTGGGAAAAGTAAGCTCCCCGCTAAGTTAGGTGAGCGTTACGGCGTTGCCTCGGGAAAAACAATAACATTACTATTAAAGTGCGCACGGGCCGGAATTTCGCGGGTCGGTTTTAAACAACCGGGACCGGTCGAGAGCATCGGTAGGCTGAAGGTTAGGTTGAGACTGAAAGTTGGGTGGGGCGAGCGTGGCGCCGGGCGCTTTACACACGCTCTTCTCCTTTTTACATGGGAGAGGATGGGACAGTCGCAGACGACCATATCGAAGGCGAAGCGTGGTGTCGGTTGGACGATGAATTACTAGTAAAGTGGCGCCGAGCGCTTTACATAGGCTATACTTTT